>QAOA01001288.1:31070-161631 GCA_003255065.1 Cercis canadensis
ACGGCCGTGTCAGAGCCCGTGTTCGATGACCAGAAATGCAACTTAAGTGACACGCCCAGGACCAGAAAAGGAACACGGCCGTGTCAGGGCCGTGTTCGAGCTATTTTTGACCAAATGACCTAATCCTGCACAAGTATAAAAGGGGAAATCTGATGCATGGCAAAGGGAGGCCGTACTTGAGAATAAAAGAGCAGAAGAACTAGAGAGCAAGGGGGAGCAATTGGGACTGGATCGTCATAGAGTTTCTTCTTCTTCTTCTCTTCTTTCATCTCATGTTGAATACTTATTTGTTTTTATTGAATTCAAGTATGAGTAGCTAAATTCTTATTGTTAGGGGTTTGATGTAATTCATTTGTAATGAAGTTTCAAGATTGAATAAACTTGTTTTAGTACAACTTCTTTTGTTGAATAGAATTTGCTGTTCTTAATGCCTTTAAATGCTTAGCTACCATTTGAATGGTTAAGAGATTCGTTTCAACACTAGGAATAGTAAGATCCGGATGTGCTCTGTAAATTCTGTCTTAAATTGGGTTAATCTAGGGATAGATAACTTCGTTTAGGTGGTATTAGATTAATTTCCTAGAACCAAATCCCCTAAATCAATTGGTTGTATCAAGGAATTGGACAAGTAATTAGTATAGGGAGGATTGTATCACCAAGGAATTGGGTTCAATCACTTTAAGGAAATGAACCAACAACAAAGGAATTGTAACTGAAATAAGNATTAGAGTTTGGTTGCCTGCTTGAGTTGATTGCGTTTTCTCTTATTTGATAAATTCAATTTACTGCTTTCTTAATTCTTAGTATATTGCATTCAACACAAAACCCCCCCCCCCCTTATTCTGTTCTTGCTTAAGTTCTTAAAAGATTAGTTGTTCTGGTGAATCCTTGGGAGACGACACTGGTTGCATCCTATACTCAATTTAGTTGCAATTAGTAGTTTAATTTTGTACGGTTCGGCACCCGTCAGTTATGACCACTGTTTGTTCACCATGCACACCTCTCATTCTTTCTTGGCCTTATTGGTGTATGTTGATGATGTTCTGATCACAGGCACTCATGAGACTGAAATTCAACAAGTTAAAGCTTTTCTTCATTTTGCCTTTACCATCAAAGATTTGGGATATGCAAAGTATTTTCTGGGTACTGAAATAATTGGTGGCTCCACAGGAACTTATGTTACACAGAGGAAGTATGTGATGGACATCTTACAGGATGCTGGTCTCCTTGGAGCCAAACCAGTGGCCACTCCATTACCTAAAGGATAACATTTTTCCTCAGTCGGTGCTCCTATATTTGAACCAGAAAGATATCAAAGACTTGTTGGGAGATTACTTTATCTCAACTTAACTCGGCCTGTCATCACACATGTTGTTCAACAACTTAGTCAATATCTTCACTCACCTACTCAAGCACACTGGAATGGAGCCATCCATGTGCTCAAATATCTCAAAGGGACTCCCTCCAGGGGTTTATTTTATTCTTCTACCTCAACTTTCTCCCTCTCAGCATACTATGATGCAAATTGGGCTGCTTGTAAGGACACTCGCAGGTTTATAACTAGGTATTATGTCTCTCTTGGTTCCTCCCTCATCTCTTGGAAAACTAAGAAACAAACTACTATCAGTAGATCCTCTGCTGAGGCTGAATATCGCAGCCTTGCCACCACTGTATGTGAATTGCAGTGGATTACTTATATCTTGCAAGATTTTCACATCAGCTTTCTTTTACCTATTCCCCTTTGGTGTGACAATATGGCTGCCCTCCATATTATAGCAAATCCAGTCTTTCATGAGCGGACTAAGTACCTTGAGATTGATTGCCATCTAGTTCATGACAAATTTAATGCAGGCTTTGTTCTTCCTTAGTACATTTCCACCAAAGCCCAACTTGCTGATATCTTTACTAAGAATCTCGCATGTCCTCAATTTCATTCCATCCTCTCCAAGTTGGGCTTGGTTGATTTTCATCATCCTCATGCTCCAACTTGAGGGGGGGATGTAGAGAATTATTTACTGACAGTTGTAGGGACATGGCCATGACACGGTTGATTAATGAAGATAAACATGGCCGTGTTGCAGAGAATAACACGGGCGTGTAGTATTTACTTTCTGTCCAAGTTTCCTTTACTATAGTTGATTAGTTAAGTTTAGTTAACTTACTAATTATAGTTAGTTCATTAACTGTAGTTAGTCAATCTGTTACCAATTAGTTAGATTAGCTGTTGCTGCGTGGCATTCTTTGTATTACTTAGTTACTGTATATAAAGGTGTCCCTGTGTATTGAATTATTCTGATATGAAAATATATTGAAAAGCTTCTGCAACCTTCTCTGGTGTACTTTCTTTTTCTGCTGGTTTATTCTCTTTGAGATTTTACATTTTCAAACTTATCTCCCTCCACTGATGCCCTGATAAAATCAGTCTGGTTGTCAAACACAAACTCATAGTCATCACAGACTTTTTGTCTATTATGTTTTGAGCCACACTTCAAAGTTACCTTAGCAAGTTGATGTTCCTCCCATGTCTCTTGCTCAGCAAATGGATTATTCATGTTATCCTCAGCAATAGGATCCCTTAAACACTGCAGAGCCATAGCAAATCTCTTCTCCAGCTTCTGGCATCCTGTACTCATTCATATATTTATTAGCTTCTTCTGATTCTGACTGCAGAAGGCCATATATCTCCTTCTTGTGCCTAAACTCCCCATATTGTTTTTCTTTAAGCTTGACACCGTGGAGCAAATATTGTTCACCTTCTATATCATCTCTCAGTTCATCTAATTTCTTTGGCTGCCTTCTCTTCAAGTATTGTTGCCTTGAAACTTTTCCTAATACCTCAATATCATTGTTCTCCGCATTTAGAATTGCCTCTTGCTTGTCCATTTTTGTTAATTTTGGATCTACCAACTTTCTGTCCCTTTGCACATCTATCTCCCTATATATGTTTCTCTAACTCCTCCTTTCTCTTTGATCATTCAATATTTCTTCTTCTGATTGATCTGAGCTATCATCTTCGCTTGGAAATCTCTTAACTTGACTCTCCCTAGCAATTTCCTTACCATCTTCAATCTCAGTTCTCTTCCTAAAAGCTTTTCATTGCCGCCTGAATGGATGTTGTTTATGTTAATTGTTTGTTTTATTCACCCGTGATTTAAGCTCACTAAATCATTCTTGCAAAATCAAATTGTATTTACTAGACTCAAACAACTTATATTAGCTTTTTCTTATTTATGCCACCCGAATTCTACTATAAATGGTGAACATATTAAGTAGTCTGGATTTCGATTTAGGGCTTGGCATTAACAATCTGCTGTCTTTATAAGCTAATTAATTTGTGTTTTTTTTCAATTTCTTTCAACTATATGGAGGCTAACTGAATTTAGGTTTAGTATATGTGGTGTTAAGACTTGGGCATGTTATACAATTTTGAAATAGGTTCCATGGACATTACTCTTATACCTAAATGATAGGATATTATTATAATTTTAGAAATTATGAAGAACAATTTCTTAAATTAGACTAATCAAATGGATGAAATTGATACATCACTTGATTAATCTTGCTAATGAGCTATAATTTATTATCAAGACAATTTAAATGGTAGATAGTATTGACAGATACTGCATCAGAAAATTGTGGCAAGAAAAATATTTTAAGTTTAGCTTTGTATGGAATGGAAGATGTCAAGGGCAACTTATAACGTGAGGATGAGTTCATCTTTCAAGTGGCGAGCAATTGATAAGGCATGAAAAGAAATAAACGTCATGAGAAAATTTGCTCTCATAAAGTTCGAAAGAGATCTGAAAAAATTATTTTTATTAGTAATTAGAGTTGTTTTACTTAGTAGTTTACTAGTGTGTTAGCTTTTCCATTAGTTAATTTGTTGAAGTCCCACACAGAGAAGATAAATATTTATTCACGTAGTGGACTAGTGTATATTTAAATAAAAGGTTTAAATGTACTGTAGGTCCTTATAGTTTAGACGAATTTTGAGTTAGGTCTCTATAGTTTTGTTTTCTTCTTTTAGGATCCTTATAGTTTGAATTTTTTTTAATTGGGTCCCTACTATCACCCCTATTATAATTCCCTTAATTTAGTGCTCACATGACAAATAACTTATCTATGTGATAATAAAAGAAGCTGACATGGCGCCAAAGTGGCACAAAAATTGTCATTTCATCATTTTTTCTCTTGAAGTTTGAAGTTGGTAAAGATGATAAGGTGGCAATTTTTGTGCCAATTTGGCGCCACGTTAAATTCTTTTATTACAACATAGATAAGTCATTTGTCATGTGAGCACTAAATTGATGGAGTTATAATAGGGGTGACAACATGGATTCAATTAAAAAAATTTAAAACTATAAGGGACCATAAAAGAGGGGAAAAAAAAATCATAAGGACCTGATTCAAAATTTGTCTAAGCTATAAGAACTTGCAGTACATTTAAATCTAAATAAAGGCACACATTTCTTGTCTTTATTCTCTAATGGGCTCTAGGCTTATATAGATCTGTAAATCTAGCCTAGTTTGCTTACTTCTCGATGTAATTAATGTTGTAGTTATTGATATTATAGAAAAGGGACAATTAAAGCTTCATTATCTTAATGGCAGCATTTTAGAGAAAAGGGACTGTTAAAGCTTCATCATATTACAGAAATATGTAGACCAGTTTGCTTACGTCCAGTTTTAATTGAAACAGATGTTCAATCTCAAAACGAAACCAATAATAGAGCCTATTTCGTTCATTGGAAGGAAACTTGACGGAATGGGAAAGGGGCTGCGAAAGGGAATGTAATAGGTTGGAACGGAATGATTATTCCCATTGCCTTGTTTGGTATTGTCAAGAATGGAATGTCAATTCCACTCTATTTGTATTTGATATTATAGAATGAAACATTATGGGAATAAAAACAATTCTTCAACGATAATAGCGCTGTTGACTTAAATTATATTTTATTGGATATTAATTGCTTTTTTGTAATTTCATAATTTATAAATATTAGTCAAGTGATTTCGAATCAATCAAGGATAGAATATTATTATAGTTTTAGAAATTATGAAGAACAATTTTCTAAAATAGACTTTGCCTCGAGGTATGGAATGGGCATTACATTCATTGTTGGAAGGAATGGAGAGTCCCTCATTCAAATAAATGAGCATTCTCACATTTATCGTCATTTTATTTTCAAAGTTGCTGCCAAACATAACTATTTCCTTTCCCTTTCCCATTTCTCCCGGCTTATTCCATTCAAGTCAACCAAACCTGCTCTATATTGTTTGGTGCAAAATCATTTTTGCAAATAAGTTGGGTATCGCATGCATCTACTATATTAGAATTATATTTTCACTTCTTTGAAAAATGTGTAAAAGGTTCCCAGTCAATCTAACGCTGTCACTTTCAAAATGGGAGCATGTAAAGTTAAAGTGGAAATTCATATCGTGTCAAGTATAAAAATGTAGATGTAAAAAAAGAGTATGAAAATACATTAACTTATCCAAAAAAATTAAGATTCAACCAAGTAAAAGACCTGAATGAAGAACATTGTTAAACAATAATGATGCTACTTCCAATATAATAGTAATTAGCACAAATCCCATGATTTGAGAATATGGAGGTGGTGGTGTGTCAGGTGTGTATTGCCAAATCAAGAATGAACTGAATGAACTTTGCACTAAATATTAAATTTAATAAATATTTTGGTCCAAATAAGAAATATAATGATATATTGTTTATGAATCAGACAAGGGCTATGCTTTTGGAAAGAAAACAATTACAATAGGTCATGAATCAGAGACTAGAAGGGCATCCCATATGACATCCATGTCTAAAGAGGGCATTCTACTTAATTGCACAGCTTCCACATCTGACACCTCTTGTTGAGTACTCTTGCTTCTCTCAATTGTCTCAGCTCCAACTCTGCTCTCTATCTGAAACTGCCATTCTTTCCTTGTTGAATTCTGGTTCACACTTTTCAATTTGGCATTCTCATCTTTGTGTTTATTTGGTGACCCTGGTGGTGATTCTGTACCCTTCCGTGATATGGCTTCTAACTTAGCTTCAAGAAGTGCAGCAGTAGTTCGAGTCAATGAATTGGCCATAATTTGATGCTTTAGATCTGGAAAATTCAGTTGAGCATACTCTCCACGAAGTATATATGCTGCTGTATCATAAGCAATGGCGGCATCTTCAGCTGTGTCAAAAGTCCCTAACCATACTCTGGTCCTATTCCTTGGTAATCTAATCTCTGCAACCCATTTCCCCCAATGCCTTTGTCTCACCCCTTTAAACAGCTTGCCTCTTCCAGCATACTTTGTAGGCTGAGTTTTTGTTGTGCTCAACCAGTTATGGTTATAGAAAGATTTGGCCCTGTAATTTGTTAGACTCTTGTTCATTTTGGGAGTATCTATACCTGACTGATGCTGAAATTGGTGAAATTGAGACACAAGAAATGAAGGGTCTGATGTTGCTGATAGAGCTTCAAAATTTTTGGTCTTGATTAGTGATGAATCACCAGTGATCTTTGATGATGAAAGTAACATGGAAGGTTCCTGCAAGAACAAAGTCAAATTTGGAAAATTTGATGCTGTTGATGAACAAGCTGGAGAAGCTGGCTCATCTGAACCTTGTGCCCTGGTTAGTGCTGGCAGTGTTTCCAACAGATTTAAAGGAATGAAGCTTTTTTTGGTATCTGAGGCTGAAGCAACAGGAGATGAAACATAATTGGCAGTGTTTCCAATAAATATAGATTCATTTTTAGGATACCCTTTGATGATATCCTCTTGATCTGAGAATCTAGCACGGCTATCACTGAGCAAAGTGGTCCCAGGTGCTTCTTCCGTTTTTGAACTAGACTTTGAACATGAAAATAGCATTCCAAATGATGCTGTTGATGAACTCATCTCACTTTTTAACACATGAACATGATGAGAAGGTGTGAGAATCTGCAAATCCTTGTTAATTGGATCATCTGAAAACTTGGATCCCATTGCCATTTCTTGAAAACAAGTTGGCAATTCCTTCTGAATAAAGGTTTCCATCTTGGGAAATTTATCTTCCGTAAGGATCCACAAGAGAGTAAAATCTCACTAAACAGAGAACTAGCAAGAAATGATACAAATCAAGGTACTAGGATATATATATATATATATATATATATATATATATTTGTCCTCATTATTGCTGACCTCACATTGCCAAGTAGCCTCATTACAATATTTGAACAACCTACTTTGTGTTCATAGGGCCAAGTTATTCAGTCAGATCTACTTCTATTAAAAGATTCCATTTTCCTTAAGAGTTCATGCTTGCATGCTATGATCTACTTTTTCTTGATAACCAATCGCAACTGGACAGCTCAGGCCTTCTTGGGATAGCTGTCTATAGGAATCAAAAAAGGTGGATGAATTGACATCCTTTACATGACAGCAACAACAACCCTAGAAATTTCTTGTCCAACGTGTTATTCCGTGGACTATTATTCTTTTTCCACACCAATGGTCATGTGACTTCGTTAAACACCCACATGCAATATTCTCCTTTTTCACTATGTTAAATTAGTTTAATGTCGAAAGCCTCTTGACCTCTACACATACTTTGTTTTTTGTTACTGATGCATTTTATCAAGATTAAAAGTGGAGAAGAACTTCAAATTTATAACATTTTTATTAGAATCACTCACCTACTAATCCCTAAATGAGGTGGCAAACTTCATAATTGGTTTCCATTACAGACTTCGGTTTTGGAACCCATAAGAATATGCAGCAAACAGAGGTTAATTATCTATATTATCATGTAAATAAACATTAGTTTTATGCAGGGTAATTTAAATAAATATAAGTGTGAGGCAGTCATTGCTACCTTTTCTAGGTTTAGCTTTAAACAAATAGCCTAAGCACATCATCACAACATAGGTATGACTTATTTGGCTTTTCTTCTGTGGTCCTACTTCAATGCCCTTTGAGATTAGCTCGGAGACACTTTAACACCTCAGCTCATAGATGCAAGAATGAAAGGTAAAAGTTGGGGAGGCCCATGGGAAGTGTCCACCATCAAATATGAGGCTACAATGATTACAATTGCAGCACAAAATGGGATTCATTGCACTAATCTTAAGCTATGTCCACATTCAATGCCACTTGGCATGATCATTCTAAGAAAGAAAAACCAATTTCTTTCTTCTTAATTGAATGTTTATGTGAGAGAGATACTCGAGGCCTTTTCCATTTCACTTTTTACAGAAATTTTTTAAATTATTTAATTAGTTTCTTCGAAAACTGCAGCTGTTTTATCAAGGCATGTATTATTTTGAAAAGCAAGCACATGGTTCTGATTAAGAAACAATATCATGTACGCCACATTAAATTGCTAAGTATTACTAGCAGGACCGGAGGTCAAGTTACTGATGTTGCTTTAGCTTCTAATGGCTCCTTTGGTACACGGAAAAAAATTATACAATGGGAATGGGAATAGAATTGTCATTCTTATTCTATAGTTTCGTGGTTACGTGGAATCAATGTGGAGTTGAATTAAAATAAGTTTATAAAAAACATAAATACCCCTCATTTTTGTAAGACTAATGAGGACATGTTGGGAAAATGCATTAATTCCATAGAATGAAGTATGGAATTAGTAATCCCACCTCTCAAGCTAGGAATGCTCATTCTCACATCTATGGAATTAAGCCTGGAATGGAATCACGATTCCATGCCTTTTATTTTTTTCTGCTACCAAACATTGAAATGTTCATTCTATAGAATAGAACATGGAATGAAATCACTATTCAATGCACCATATGAGCACAAACTTTTACCCTTATCACGCATATAGTTTTTATTTTTATTTTTATTCATTCCTATGTTTTATACCACAAGGAAAATGCTTTGTAGCCCAAATTTTGTTGTTGTACTTGCTGTCAAAATGATGTGAACTTATAACTATCATTGAATAAATATGTATTCTTTTATTTCCTCCAACAACCAAATTTTGGCAAATACATTGCACCTTCTTTAGAAAATATAGGGATTCAATTGAAAATTAAAATTTAATTCCGTTTGTCATTATATAAATAAAGTCAAATTTGTTACATGAAGATATTAAAAGATGGGAAATTCAAACTTACTTGTACTAGTTGTGCTGTGTTTAATTGTAATTAAAAGTTCAGTTATCAGATTCTATCCTGAAGAAAAATATAATATTTTATGACATACTTTTTGCTTCAGATGCAATTGATCAGTTATGCTGTACTTACATCTGTTCTACAACTAATGCATAGTCAATACACGACCACTGTTTTCCTTCATATTTAATTTGGGTAATATTCTGAATATTTACATATAAGATGTCCTTTTCATATTTTTTGTTGTTCTGTGTCTTTGTTTATGCGTGCGAGAGAGAGAGTGGTTTGTCCTTTGTCAACAGTTTCTGAGATGTTGGCATGTTAATATACAGAACTTGCCTAAAAAGGCTTTTAATTATTCTCAACAGAGTAGACAACAATAAATTATTTGTTATGTTGAGGAGCGCACAATCTGACTCTCACATTACAAGAAAACAAGTCCTGTCTGGTGCAACTACTCTTTGTTAAAGGTTTCCTAAACTATTCTTGTAGGATATTCTAGAATTCACGCAAAACTATATTAATTATTTGGTGCATACTACCCAACGGTCCCAACTTTTAAGGTTGGGAAGTTTTCAAGACCCAGAATTAAATTTTAGTATGTCTGATTTCGGTGATTGTAATATTATTATGATAATATACTAATATTATTGGCAACTTAAATATTTATATTTTATTTACGGCAAAAAAAATTATATTATTCGGTGCGCACTAAATGCCCCATTGCTTTAGAGCATTTTAAAGATGATTTTTTAAGAANCATTGCTTAAGAGCATTTTAAAGATGATTTTTTAAGAATTCGTTTTAAGAATTGAAATTTAAGTAATATTTGTGTTGTTTATCATGCAGTAAATGATGTCATTTATGCTGTATAAGTTAATAAATAAAGTGGTTTATGGTATACTAGATAATACATATAGAATTAATTACTTCTCGAGGAGATAGATTATTAGATAAAATTTTCAAAACAAGCTTAACACGAGCATGAAGCAAAGGTTTAGATGACCCAATATGTGCCACTTGCTTTTTGTATTTTGTCTTAGAATTATACACAATTATATATAATTAAATAATTAAAAATTTATATTTAAGTGGTCTCACTAAAAGTATTTTATTTCGACATTTTATTAAATGTCAAAGCAAATAGCATTTCAGGCAATAGAAATTATAGGGGGCTCCTAATTATACCTTTAATCTGTTAACAATAGCCATCAGATAGACTAATACGACCACATTAAGTAAAGTGAACCAAATAAAAGAAAGAATAAAACAACTACATCAAGGTGTAGGCCTCAGCAAATGATTCCATTTTACCGTTTTCTTTATTCCCACTTCTAACTTCTTTCTATCTCAAAAGAACATTTATTTGTCATCTAGGAAAGAGAATCTATCTTTAAATAAGAATCTTCTTTGCAAATTTATGGAATAGTGCATGAACCTTCGCCATCATATTACAAGTAACATTTGTGAACAAAGTTTGATCTTTAGCAAACTTGATGTTTTCTCTCTCCTTGCACTTTAACAAACTTAATCATGATACGCAATAGTCAATTACAATATTTATGACTTTTCTTATTTCCTACGAGATTGGTATAAAAGTTATGAAACAACTAAGACGTGGGCAAGCAGCAAAACCATTAGAAAGACAGAGTAAAATATGTTATCCTCTCTTCTGAAAACAAAATTGTACCTGCCATTCTTGTCATGGAAAAAATTGTGTTTACTGTAATAATAAAAACTTAGTATTATTGAAATTTAAAACTAGTCATGTAGACAAAAAGAGAAGAGAGAGAATGAGAGGATGAAAAAAAATAAATAAATGAGATAAATATAATATTCACTTGGCTGATTTGAAATGAAAATAGTAGTACTCATCATCAATTCCTTTATATTAAGCAAAGTCAGAAATTAAAAACAAAACAACCTAAGTGCACTTTTTTAGATTAATTTATATTAAGAGTTATTATTAATGTCATTAGAGTTATCACCGGCATCATCATCAACATCTTTTGTTTAGTTGTTTTAATCAAAATTAGCTAGTGCAGACAAACTTAAAATGGTCCTAAGAGAAATGTGGTCCAAGTTGTCAGATTCTATATTTATGTTTCGCTTAACTTTTTTGAATTCATTGGAGAAAAATTACTTATAGAAGAATTAATTTTAGAAAGATTAGTTTTATATTTTGCTATGTTAAGTAAATTTTTCTTTTGATTTTGTTGAAAAATATTTTTGGTGTTGCGATACGAAAATGGGCATGAATATGTATACAATAATTAATCCATTTTCATTGAGAAGACTCTCTCTCTCTCTCTCTCTTTCTCGCTATATATACTTTACACCAAAAATAAGTTTCTTTGGGCATTGTAATTCACGAGCATAATGGCTCACCCATAGCCATAAACATGTAGTTCTTGTTTTTAGCAGCCACGTATAACTCTATACAAATTGTACAATTAACAAAATTTATGTTGGAGTTAGAGAATATTTTTATAAAAATATAAGTGAATATAGATATGTGTTTTATTTTTATTTAATAGGTCTAATTATTGATTGGTTACATCTTTATCTTTAGAACATATTATGGTCTTTATTATATATATTCTTGCATGGATGAAAAAGTAATTCCAACAACTATATTTTTATATGTTTAAAGTGCTGTGGTTATTTATTAGCATACTAAGGCTAAATGCTGATGCTATCACTTCAACCGTTGGAAGGGAAAGGATATTTTATACTTGAACCTTTTGAAGGTATCTCATATTCTTTTTGATCCAAAACCACCTCAAGAAGACATCAATTGATGGGATGAACGAAGAAGAAAACGATTTACGTGAAGAAAAAATAGCAAAGTGGGAGAAGGATGAAAAAACTTATTCCATTGCAAAGAAAATTTGGAGAGTCTTGCAGAAAAATTATGATATGGAGGATGCTTGTGCAAAGAAGTACACTGCAAGTTGCTTCTTTCACTATCAAATGGTAGATGATTGTTGTGTTGCGAAGCAAACTCAAGAGTTTCAAATGCTTGTGTTAACTTGCAAATTTAAAATTCTAAAGAATTCTGAGGATTTGAATTCGAGAACTCAAAGTTAATAAGTTTCGAAAACAAACCATTTGAAAGATTCAAGAATGTATAATGGTGAATCGAAATTGGAAGTTGTGTACGTGTTGATTCGAAGTCCATAGTCAATGATCCTTTGGGATATAGGAGTTGTCCTTTAGGAAATCTACGAAGGATTAATTCAAAGGCAGTTGAGAGCTTTTAATTAATTTGAGAGCAATTATGGGCATTCGANGAGTAGATTTTACCGCTCTTAATGCCTTTAAATGCTTAGCTACCATTTGAATGGTTTATTGACTCATGTTGATGCTAGGGATAGTAAGATATGAGTATGCTCTGTAATTTCTACCATAAATCAAGTTAATCTAGGAATAGATAACTTAGTTTATGTGGTCTTGAATTAATATCCTAGATCTTAATCACCTAGACAAGTTGATTGTACCAAGGAATTGGGCAATTAGTTGGGATATGGAGGATTGTTTCTCCAAGGGATTGGGTTCAATCAAATTAGGGAAATTGGCCAACAACAAAGGATTTGTAGCTAGGATAATGTATTCTTCAGTAATTCAAAGGTTGTTGTGTCTATGAAATAACCGGAGTCTAAACCAAGTGAAATTAACCCCTAACTTTCTTTATTTCCTTGTTAATCTCTTCAACCATAATTTCTGTCAAGTTGTTGAGACTTATTATCTAGCTTTAGTTATTTGATTGTTCATAATCATTTAGATATATCTTTCTCCAAATCAAAACATTTATCATTCCAAATAGAATCATTGTTAGTGAAATTGGTACTTGTTAACGTCAAATCCCTGAGGACGATACTCTACTCACTTTTATACTACTTGTGTGGCCCTGTATACTTGCCGGTAGTAAAATCCACATCAAGTTTTTGGCGCCATTGCCGGGGATTTACGGTATTTAGCAATATTAATAATAACTAGTAAGGTCCTAGTTTGGAACCTTATTTTTCTGTTGATTGAATTCTTTTAATCAGTTATTCTTTATTCTTTTATTGATTCTTCAAAGTTACTGATATCTTCCATAGAAAATTGGTGCATGCGAGGTACTCTTCATCCTGACTCATTGCTTTTTGATCCTGAGATCGAAAAGACAACTCGGAGACTTCGCAAGTAAACAAAGGAAGCGAGGCAATCACGACCTGAGGCTATGGCAGATCAAGGTCAAGAAGGGATACCAATTCCTCCAGCTAAAACTCTAATGGACTATTCCATTCCCACAACTGAGGGATATAGGACCAGTATAACAAGACCACCAGTTCACGCCAATCATTTTGAACTTAAACCAGCGTTGCTTCACCTGGTGCAGCAAAACCAGTTTGGTGGTTCTGCCATAGAAGATCCTAATGCTCATATAGTGAGTTTTCTCCAAATATGCGACACTGTTAAGCTCAATGGGGTTCACGATGACGCTATTCGACTTAGGTTATTTTCCTTCTCTGTTAGGGATAAAGTTAGGAGTTGGCTGGAGTCTCAACCAAGAGGGAGTATCATCACCTGGGCGGACTTAGTACAAAATTTTTTAACTTGGTATTTCCTTCCAACTAAGTCAGCCAGATTGAGACATGAAATCACCTCCTTCCGTCATCAAGAGGGAGAATCGTTGAGTGAAGCCTGGGAGAGATACAATGATGTATTGCGGAGATGCCCTCATCACTCTTTTGATTTTTGGATTCAAGTCCAATCTTTTTACAATGGGCTGCTACCTTACATGAGATCCAATGTTGATTCTGTAGCTGGTGGGGCTTTGAATCACAAGACACCAGAGCAAGCATGAGATTTGTTGGATATGATGGCCAGTAATGACTACCAAAGCCAAGGGGATAGAGTTATGACTAAGAAGGGTGTGATGGAAGTGGGAGCTTTAGATGCAATCTTAGCTCAGAATAAATTGTTGACCTAACAAATGGCTGACCTCTCCAAGAGATTTGAGACTATTAACGTGAATGCAGTACCCTCCAATTGTATGTGATTTCTGTTATGGTTATCACGCAAATGGGGAGTGTCCAAGTAACATATTTAGCTCTCCTTCTCAAGAGCAAGTTAGCTATATGGGGAATACCCCACGACCTCAGAATAACCCATTTGCCCCAACCTATAACCCAGAGTGGCGGAATCATCCAAATTTCTCTTGGGGTAATCAGGGCAATCAAGGAGTTCCTCAAAGATCTAACTACTCATATCAGTCACCACAACAGCCTCCTCAAAGTTCTACTTCACAACCTCAACCTAATGAGAAGAATTCCTCTTTGGAAAGTGCACTCGAGAAGTTAACAACCCAAACCATAGCCTTCATTCAAAAAAACAAAACTTTTATGGATGAAACAAGGAGTGAGTTTCAAAATCAAGATGCATCCATTAGGAAATTAGAGATTCAAGTAGGACAGCTACCCACCATGCTCACTACCAGACAGCAGGGGTCTTTGCCCAGTGACACAGAGGTTAATCTCAAGGAACACATCAAGGCCATTACCTTTCGTAGTGGTAAGACCTTGGATGAATCCTCTGACACTACCAAGAAGCTCCCGTGTAAGCCAGTTGAGCCTGAGGTGAAAGACACCACTCCAGTGGAGACTCCAGTAGCACCTGTGGGGAATACATCTAAATTGTTTCCAGACAATCCTTCCCCCTATGTTCCACCTCTACCATTCCCTTAGAGATTGTAAAAGAAAAAGCTGGACTCACAGTTCTCTAAGTTTCTGGAAGTATTCAAGAAGTTTCACATCAACATACCATTTGCTGATGCTCTTGAACAGATGCCCAGTTACGTAAAATTTATGAAGGATATACTGTCTAACAAGAGGAAGCTGGAAGACTTTGAGACTGTTGCACTTACTGAGGAGTGCAGCGCTATTCTTCAAAAGAAACTACCACCTAAATTAAAAGATCCAAGGAGTTTTACTATACCTTGTACTATTGGTAATTCTTTTTTCGGTAAAATCCTTTGTGATTTAGGTGCTAGTATTAATTTGATGTCTTTGTCTGTTTACAGGAAATTGGGTCTTGGAGAAGCGAAACCTACGACAGTCTCATTACAGTTAGCTGACCGATCAATCAAGTACCCCAAAGGTATCATTGAAGATGTGCTAGTCAAGGTGGATAAGTTCATCTTCCCTACTGACTTTATTGTTCTGGACATGGAGGAAGACCAAGAAATCCCAATTATTCTTGGTCGACCATTCTTAGCTACTGGGAGGACTCTGATTGACGTGCAAAAAGGACAGTTAATTTTGCGGGTACAAGATGAGGAAGTAACATTCAATGTCTTCAAAGCCATGAAGTACCCCTTGGATGGTTATAGCTGCTTCAGACTTGACACCATTGATGAGTGCACCAGAGATTTTGTTAGAGCGACAAGTCCTATAGAACCGCTTGAGGCATGCTTGCTTAGAAGTTCTCATCCTGATGATCCAGAGATTCGAGCAGTTGTGAGTCAACTTGAGGCCACCGCTCTTATTTTTATCCACCGTCCCTTTGAAGAGCTAGGGAAAGGGGCCAGTAGATCAGTGCCATCCATTCACAAGCCACCGACTTTAGAGCTCAAACAGTTACCTGGCCATCTGAAATATGGATTTCTGGGGGACTCATCTACTCTGCCAGTCATTCTTTCTGCTTCTTTGACGACTGATCAAGAAGATAAGCTACTGAGAGTGCTTCGGGAGCACAAGACCGCCATCGGGTGGTCCATTGCTGATATCATAGGTATAAGCCCTTCTTTGTGCATGCACAAGATTCTGATGGAGGATAGCTACCGACCGTCTATGGAACACCAACGCCAATTAAACCCTAACATGAAAGAGGTAGTGAGAGCAGAGGTACTGAAGCTTCTGGACGCAGGGATCATCTATCTTATCTTCGACAGTGCGTGGGTCAGTCCTGTGCAAGTGGTTCCCAAGAAAGGTGGGATGACAGTGATAAAAAATGAGAATGATGAGTTAATTCTCACAAGGACGGTGACAGGGTGACGAGTATGTATCTACTACAGGAAACTCAACACAGCCACTCGAAAGAACCATTTTCCTCTTCCTTTCATCGATCAGATACTCGATCGGCTAGCTGGGCATCCTTACTATTGCTTCTTGGATGGGTATTCGGGCTATAATCAGATCTCCATCGCACCTGAAGACCAAGAGAAGACTACCTTCACATGCCCTTATGGTACTTTCGCTTTCCAGCGCATGCCTTTTGGGTTATGCAACGCACCGGCCACTTTTCAGCGGTGCATGATGGTGATATTTTCTGATATGGTTGAGTGCTTCATTGAGGTTTTCATGGATGACTTCTCAGTCTTTGGGGAGTCCTTTGACACTTGCCTGATCAATCTCTCATCAGTTCTCAAAAGGTGTGAGGAAACAAATATGGTGCTCAACTGGGAAAAATGTCACTTCATGGTGACAGAGGGCATCGTTTTGGGCCACAAAGTCTCTACTGCTGGTGTTGAAGTGGATAGGGCGAAGATTGCCACCATTGAAAAATTACCTCCTCCTACCTCGATCAAAGGTGTGCGAAGTTTTCTGGGGCATGCTGGGTTCTACAGGCGGTTTATTAAGGATTTATCAAAGATCACAAAACCCCTATGTAATTTACTTCTTAAGGAGGTTCCCTTCTTATTTGATGCAGATTGCTTAGTGGCATTTGAGGTTTTGAAGAAAGCCTTAATCTCTGCTCCTATTATTGTAGCTCTGGATTGGGATCTTCCTTTTGAGTTGATGTGCGATGCTAATGATTTTGCCATCGGGGCTGTTTTGGGACAGAGTCGGGATAAGCATTTTCATGTCATCTACTATGTAAGTCGCACTTTAAATCTTGCACAAATGAACTATGCCACCACTGAAAAGGAGCTCTTGGTTGTGGTCTTTGCCTTTGATAAGTTCAGACTGTACTTGATTGGCACCAAAACGATAGTCTTTACTGACCACTCGACTATCAAGTACTTGATTGAGAAGAAAGATGCAAAACTCAGGCTCATTCGGTGGGTACTTCTACTTTAGGAGTTTGACCTTGAAATTAAAGATAAAAAAGGCAAAGAGAATATGATGGTGGATCACTTGTCTCGGTTAGAACCACATGAGCAGTAGGCACCTTCCACTCCCCAAATTGATGATGCATTCCCTGATGAACAGCTCTATTGTATCCAAGCTGGACAGTCCCATTGGTTTGCAGATTTTGCAAACTTTCTAGCAACCAAGACACTTCCACCGGAGCAAACTAGTCACCAGCGGAAGAAGTTTTACTCTGATGTGAAGCACTATTTGTGGGATGACCCGTTTCTCTACAAACATTGTTCTGATCAGATCATCAGAAAGTGTGTCCCTGAAGTGGAGATGGATCATATTCTTCATCATTGCCATTCGTCAGAGTATGAAGGTCATTTTGGAGCTAATCGTACTGCTGCCAAAGTTCTTCAGTCGGGATTCTATTGGCCTTCATTGTTCAAAGATGCTCATACCTTTGTGTCCTCTTATGACAGATGCCAACGGACGAGCAATATTTCTAACCGTCATGAGATGCCCCTGACCACTATCCTAGAAGTAGAACTTTTTGATGTATGGGGCATTGATTTCATGGGCCACTTCCCATCCTCCTCCAATAACCAATACATCCTAGTAGCGGTTGACTACGTCTCCAAATGGGTTGAGGCTGCTGCATTACCTACCAATGACTCTCGAGTGGTAGTCACTTTCCTCCGAAAGCATATTTTTACTCGGTTTGGAACCCCGAGAGCAATTATCAGTGATGGGGGGAAGCATTTCTGCAATAAGCAGTTCGAGACTTTATTGGCCAAACATGGGGTCAAGCATAAGGTAGCCACTCCTTATTATCCTCAAACAAGTGGTCAAGTGGAGATTTCAAATAGGGAGCTGAAGTGTATCCTAGAAAAGACAGTTAATACTAACAAAAAGGATTGGTCTAAAAAGCTTGATGACGCACTCTAGGCGTATCACACAGCTTTTAAGACTCTAATTGGTATGTCCCCATACAGGTTGGTGTTTGGTAAGGCCTGCCATCTGCCTATTGAGTTAGAACATCATGCGTATTGGGCCACCAAAAAGCTAAACTTTGATCTTTAACTTGCGAGTTAAAAGCGCTGTCTTCAACTGAATGAAATGGACGAGTTTTGTCAGAGGGCTTACGAGAACGCCAAGCTTTATAAAGAGCGGACGAAGAAATTGCATGACAAACATATTGTGCAGCGTGACTTTGTCCCTGGGCAACAAGTCCTTCTTTTCAACTCTCGTTTGAGGCTTTTCCCTGAAAAATTAAGATCTAGGTGGTCGGGCCCTTTCACCGTGGTTCAAGTATTCCCACATGGAGCTGTGGAAATTCAAAGTATGGACAGAAAGTTTAAGGTTAATGGTCAGCGACTCAAAAGCTACATTGATGGTGTGAAAGATTTCCCCAAATCTTCCATCACCCTTGAAGAGCCCAAGTGAACTGTTCCGAGAAAGTCTAGCTAAGGACTATAAACTAAGTGCTTCTTGGGAGACAACCCAAGCTCTTTATCTCTTTATCTTTTACTTTTGGTTTGGTTTTCATTGCAATTTCTTTTCTTTTTCTTTGCATGTTTACATAGCATCTTGTTCTTGTGTTTGTTTTAATTAAATTTAAATTTGATTGAAGTGTGTTTTGGGTTTTCTCTATGTTAAATATGTGGATTTGGGTTAAAAGTGACCTTTGTTCTATTTGCTTGGTTTGTGTGATGGATGTGCTTGAGTTAAATTTGTGAAAATGGCTTGTTGTTCTTGGGTTTATTTCAAGTTAGTTTGGTTTTCTTTCTTTTTAGTTTTGTGTTTTATTTAGCTTACTTTGGTTGGTGTCATGAATTTTCTTGTTAAAACTCTTGTTTTGAGCCAAAAATGTGCTCTCTGGCAGTCTGGCGCTGAGCGTTGGTTGCAAGCATGTCTTGTGCCTTGAATGTCAGGCTAGAAGCAGGGGAAGCTCGCGGGTAGGCTGGCGCTGGGCGCCAGAACCATGAGAAACATGAGGGGAAGAACCAAGGGCTTAGGAGCCAGTCTCGGCCACTCCAGCGCTAGGCGCTGACCTCGCAGCGCTGGGCACCAGAACCATGAGGGGAAGAACCAAGGGCTTAGGAGCCAGTCTCGGCCACTCCAACGCTGGGCGCTGGCCCTCCTGCATATTTTAAAAAAAAAAAAAAAAATTTACAATTTTGCAAGTTAAGCTATGCGTTTTGGGCTCTTTCTTTCTCCCCAACTCACATTTTCCTTTCCTCCACTCTCACACACACACACACCCCTTCTTCCCCATCCTCCATTTTCACTTCTCAAGCTCACACCCAAGCACCACCGCCCCTCTCTTTCTCCTTCATTTCATCTCTCTTCTCATCTCCACGCACCACCCACCACTTACCCTCTGCATTTCGCCCCTCTCTCTCCAAGACCCAAGCCAATTTGCATTCTCTCTCTCCCATCTTCTAGCTCTTTGGCTCTAAGAGCACATAAAGGAAAATTTCAAATTTTGGCAACATTTTCGGTATATTTCTCTACCTTCTTTGCCTTTTGTGTACTTGTATTATTTAGAGAATTTAATTCCTCCAATTGCTTAATGGATTGCTTTGAACAAATCTATTTTGGGTCTTTGGGTGTATATACCTCATTTTTGCATTCCTTCCCTTTTCATCTCACTTGAATTTTTTGTGCATTGTGGGATGTTTTTTGGTTATATTTGGCCTTAAGGGAGGATGACCATATTTTAACAAATGCTCTATTTCTAGTTAGTTTAAGAATGCATGCAAGGTGTTTGCTCAAATGCCTAAGTGAGTATGTGTGAAATGCTTATGTGGTTTTCATGGTTCAAGGGTATTTCACCAGTGCTTTAATGCTTGCATGGAAGTTTTAACTTGCTTACCTTATGATAATGACGTTGCTTAGGTATGCACTAATGCTTGGGAAGTCCTTACATGCTAACTTTTATCTTGAACCATTTGATTTTACAAGTCATGCACCACTTGATTTCTTTCCTTATTTTTTCACATGCATGCACAATGGGTGATGACATGTTTAGTACATGGTATGTGCGTGGGTGGTGCTTCATTTTGCTCTTTGATAGTTAATGGTATTACCATGGGTTGTGAGCCGATTTTAATTGAGCTATGCTATGTGATTAGTGCAATGATGCTTGCTTGTAATGAGACCATAAATCTTTTCGCCAAGTTATCTCTTATCATTTCCATTCTTGTGCTTTCCAAAGTGCTCACATGTTTAATCTTATTAAGTTTGGGGGTGTGAAACATGTTCCATCATGGCGTGTGGAGTTATTCTCAGTTACTTGGGATTCTAAATGCTTGTAATTAATTGGTCCATGATACCTTATGCTGTATTCACTGCCTTGCCACTTTGAGCTTAATTCCTAATGTGGTTCCTTTTCCTAGGTAGATCACCATGCCCAAGCGTTCCCGAAACAGTGGCAAAGCGAGTTCCTCTGCTTCTACCACTTCTCGTTTTAAATCTTCGGCACATGAGCAAAGATTTTATACCTCCATCGCCGGACGAGAAGTGTGGCGAGAAAGAGGTTTTCAATTGGCCCCGGGGGTTTGTGAAGAGATCGATTCATACATTCAAAGTCAAAACTAGGGGAAGCTTTATCAGCCGATGTCGACCAACATCTCCGCCCTTGTTAAGGAATTTTATGCTAATGCTTGGGACGACTCCGGCGAAGCCCCGATTTGGACTTCCTTTGTCCAGGGTCACGACATCTCCTTTGACCAGAACACAATTGCCACCTATTTTGGTCTTCGTTACGAACCTCTGCACTACACCTATGACCGCTATATGGCACTTCGCGATGATGAGTCCACACTACAACAAGTGTGTACCACCATTTGCCGTGAGGGTGCAGCTTGGATTCCTGACAGAGCCGGCAACCCCAACAAGTTAAAAAGGGTAGATCTCATCTCCCTCGCGAAAGCCTGACACTCTTTCATTTTGTACAACCTTCTGCCTTCCAACAACTCTTCTGAGGTCACAATTCCACGAGCTATACTCATCTTCACCATTCTAAAAAAAGGGACGGTCAACATTGGGAGCTTAATTCAGGACCACATCCACCAGATTGCCCAAGAAAATTCCAAACGGCCATTCCTTTATCCTAGCTTGATTACACATCTATGTATTCAAGCCGGTGTCTCTACTGATGGCGAAGAAAAGTATTTAGCCTTACGCCCTCTGGATTCTTCCGACCTCGCCAAGTTTTAGCGAGAATGTGAATCTATGTCTGGCTCAACATCACATGCTCCGGGTCCCACCCCATCAGCAGCTGGCCCCTCTATCCCTCAGCCACTAGATCCTCACCCCAGCCATGAGTCCACCTTAGAGCACCTTGTGAGGGACCTTGTCCGGCAGAATTCAGAGCTTCAGCAGCAGAACTCCTGGGTTCTTCATCAATTGCAGCAGCATTCAGAGATCCAACAGCAGCATCAACAAGACACCCGCGCTCAAATGCGGCTCTTGGAACAACGCATGGACCGCCTTGAACTTCAAAGCAACAGGCAGTTCCAATACTATGTGCGGGCCATGCAAGCCACAGATGCTACGCACCGCACCATGCGGCGAGACCCCAATGTCTTTCCTTTGTTTCCATTGCCGCCACTGGACCTCATGCGACCACATGCCCCGGAGCCATGGCAACCTATCCACCCACCACCACGCGAACCCTCACCTGACTCTGAGGATGACTCAGAGTAGCCAACCGGCATAGGGCATTTTCTTGACTTTTTGTTCATTTTGTTATTTATACTCTATATCTGTTTTACATCTCCCTCAATGAAGACATTGCTTTTCTTAAGTTTGGGGGTGTTGATCTTTTTAATATTGTTTGTTTCTTTGTTTTTACTATTGAGACTAGTTATTTTCTATTTTATCTGAATGTCTGTTTCTATTCTTGTTCTTATTTAATGATTTCCAAATACTGATACTGATAAAGATTAGCAGTTACATTATAACTCATTTTAATAATGACAACTTGCAACTCATAATTCCTAGCTGCTTTCTTAAGGGAATTCAAAAATTTACTCAGTTCATGTAGATGAGTATGTGAATTGTGAGTGTTGCATACCCACCAAAATTTAACACAGTAATGAATCCAAGAAAGTCCATGAACTTACGAAGTGATTATAATCTCCTCCTCACAGAAATAACATATTCCAAACCAATGATCACTAGGACTTGAAGGGGTTACAGGGTAAAGTCTGAATGCAAATCACGAATGAATAATGATGCTCATGTACCCCTAAATGCCTAGATTATCCTAGAGATTTAGTAATAAACCTCCACTTGAGCTCTTTTGTATTGTGCATTTTTATATATATATATATATATATATATATATATATATATATATATATATATATATGCATCATTGTGCATTTTCTGACCAAGCTACTAAAAGTAAGAGATAAATGCATGACCGTGCGCCTAACCACACATCATAAACTCACTCTTCCTTACAACACTAGAATTTTAAATTGACAGACATAATAAAGCTCTGAAAAAAATGACTATGCGCCTAACCACACATCACCTCCTTAGGCCACTATGTTGAACAATTCATTTTCTCACAATTTTTAAAGCTAGTGGGGTTACTTAATACCAAAGATAATCCAGGGCTCAAAGGTGCAGAGAAACAATAAATTAGAAATCAAGCAAGGGTTTCTACACCACAAAATAAAACTCACAGGGGTAGCAAAGAAGTTCGCACTTGCAAACAAATTTAGGAAGCCTAGATCCTTTCCATGATCAAGAAAACAGAATAACAGTTCAGAGGAGAAAAGAATCACAAGGTAATCCACTACTAACTCAGAGTAATGGGTAAAAAATCTTGTTGGCAAGCAACAACACTCAATGAAAATTTAAACAAACGAACCATCATTGTTGGTTTCAAATTCCCAAGAGAATGCAGCCCTTTCAAGATGTAAATCATTAAAATGAGTTATAATGTAACTGCTAATCTTTATCAGTATCAGTATTTGGAAATCACTAAATAAGAACAAGAATAGAAACAAACATTCAGATAAAACAGAAAATAACTAGTCTCAATAGTAAAAACAAAGAAACAAACAATATAAAAAAGATCAACACCCCTAAACTTAGGAAAAGCAATGTCCTCATTGAGGGAGATGTAAAACAGATATAGAGTATAAATAACAAAATGAACAAAAAGTCAAGAAAATGCCCTATGCCGGTTGGCTACTCTGAGTCATCCTCAGAGTCAGGTGCGGGTTCGCGTGGTGGTGGGTGGACAGGTTGCCATGGCTCCTCCGGGGCATGTGGTCGCATAAGGTCTGGTGGCGGCAATGGAAACAAAGGAAAGACATTGGGGTCTCGCTGCATGGTGCGAATGACGGTGCGGTGCGTAGCATCTGTGGCTTGCATGGCCCGCACATAGTACTGGAACTGCCTGTTGCTTTGAAGTTCAAGGCTGTCCATGCGTTGTTCCAAGAGCCGCATTTGAGCGCGGGTGTCTTACTGATGCTGCTGCTGGATCTCTGAATGCTGCTGCAATTGATGAAGAACCCAGGAGTTCTGCTGCTGAAGCTCTGAATTCTGCCGGACAAGGTCCCTCACAAGGTGCTCTAAGGTGGACTCATGGCTGGGATGAGGATCTGGTGGCTGAGGGATAGAGGGGCTAGCTGCTGATGGGGTGGGACCCGGAGCATGTGATGTTGAGCCAGACATAGATTCACATTCTCGCTGAAACTTGGCGAGGTCGGAAGAATCCAGAGGGCGTAAGGCTAAATACTTTTCTTCGCCATCAGTAGAGACACCGGCTTGAATACATAGATGTGTAATCAAGCTAGGATAAGGGAATGATCGTTTGGAATTTTCTTGGGCAATCTGGTGGATGTGGTCCTGAATTAAGCTCTCAATGTTGACCGTCCATTTTTTTAGAATGGTGAAGATGAGTATAGCTCGTGGAATTATGACCTCAGAAGAGTTGTTAGAAGGCAGAAGGTTGTACAAAATGAAAGAGTGTCAGGCCTTCGCGAGGGGGATGAGATCTACCTTTTTTAACTTGTTGGGGTTGTTGGCTCTGTCAAGAATCCAAGCTGCACCCTCACGGCAAATGGTGGTACACACTTGTTGTAATGTGGACTCATCATGGCGAAGTGCCATATAGCGGTCATAGGTGTAGTGCAGGGGTTCGTAACGAAGACCAAAATAGGTGGCAATTGTGTTCTGGTCAAAGGAGATGTCGTGACCCCGGACAAAGGAAGTCCAAGTGGGGGCTTCGCCAGAGTCGTCCCAAGCATTAGCATAAAATTCCTTAACAAGGGCGGGGACGTTGGTCGACATCGGCTGACAAAGCTTCCCCCAGTTTTGACTTTGAATGTATGAATCGATCTCTTCACAAACCCCCGAGGTCAATTGAAAACATCTTTCTCACCACACTTCTCGTTCGGCGATGGAGGTATAAAATCTTTGCTCATGTGCCGGAGATTTAAAACGAGAAGTGGTAGAAGCAGAGGAACTCGCTTTGCCACTGTTTCGGGAACGCTTGGGCTTGGTGATCTACCTAGAAAAAGGAACCACATTAGGAATTAAGCTCAAAGTGGCAAGGCAGTGAATACAGCATAAGGTAGCATGGACCAATTAATTACAAGTATTTAGAATCCCAAGTAACTGAGAATAACTCCACACGCCATGATGGAATATGTTTCACACCCCCAAACTTAATAAGATTAAACATGTGAGCACTTTTGTTGGAGTAGATTTTACCGTTCTTAATGCCTTTAAATGCTTAGCTACCATTTGAATGGTTTATTGACTCATGTTGATGCTAGGGATAGTAAGATATGAGTATGCTCTGTAATTTCTACCATAAATCAAGTTAATCTAGGAATAGATAACTTAGTTTATATGGTCTTGAATTAATTTCCTAGATCTTAATCACCTAGACAAGTTGATTGTACCAAGGAATTGGGCAATTAGTTGGGATAGGGAGGATTGTTCCTCCAAGGGATTGGGTTCAATCAAATTAGGGAAATTGGACAACAACAAAGGATTTGTAGCTAGGATAATGTATTCTTCAGTAATTCAAAGGTTGTTTTGTCTATGAAATAACCGGAGTCTAAACCAAGTGAAATTAACCCCTAACTTTCTTTATTTCCTTGTTAATCTCTTCAACCATAATTTCTGTCAAGTTGTTGAGACTTATTATCTAGCTTTAGTTATTTGATTGTTCATAATCATTTAGATATATCTTTCTCCAAATCAAAACATTTATCATTCCAAATAGAATCATTGTTAGTGAAATTGGTACTTGCTAACGTCAAATCCCTGAGGACGATACTCTACTCACTTTTATACTACTTGTGTGGCCCGGTATACTTGCCGGTAGCAAAATCCACATCAGTGGTGGGGTTTATGACGATATTTTCAACTACTAGAGAAGAACCACATCAGCTAACATAACCAGATATTTGAAGAAGCAATTATGAAATATAGAGAAGAATGTAGCATTATCAACCCACTAAACACATACACTTGATCATAAGTGAAGCCATTGTACAAAAAGGATTTAAGAATATAAGACAGGAAAGAAGAGAAAACAAGCAGAAGTATACGCAGATCAGTTTCCGTAGTACCAACTTAAGGTTTCTAATGAAGAGTGATAAAGGAATAGAGAGGGTTTAAAAATAGCTCCACCACTCATGTATTCAAACTTATCGTGTTTAAAATTTTGCATGGGCCAGCGTTCCCTGATGCTAACTTCATAGATACTATTAGGTCCTTCTAGATACCACTGCATTCTGAGATGCACCAGAAGTTGGTCAACCTTCATTGGAATACTTAATGCACCGGCATTGCACCACTTCATCTTTATACATGTTAATTTGAAGTGTCTCAAAATCAGTTGCAAGACAGTTATGAAATCAGTTTATTAGTTTTTTAGTTAATTACTGGCCATAACTGACTAAAACTGATTAGCAAACTGATTGGTAGTTATTCTTCCTAGTTTATAGAGATGCTTGTGATTGGTTGTATATAAACATGTAACTTACACGTTTGTGGTTGGCACTTCATGTAAAATTCTGGTGTTTCTGAAAAATCAGAGAAGTAATAGAGAGATTGAGGAGAAAAAGAATAGTGGTTAGCCTAGGGTGTTTGTTTTTGTATCTGATTAAGAGAGGAAACACGAAGGCAAAGGGGACTCTGTTGTAAACTTGATCTTGATTGATATTAGAAGATTGATGCTGCTCTCTCCCGTGGATATAAGCCAATTTGGCTGAACCACGTATATTTGGTGTCCTTCTTCCCTTTACTCTATTTTTCATATAATTCTTGTTAGTGTTGGTTAATTAGAGTTTCTGGAACGTTTCTGGTTTATGCTTGAAGGATTCTGGTTTGATATACTGCTACTTGTTCATACTTGCATTCTGGTTCATTTTACTGTGTTGTTCTGTTATCTTGGTTTTGCAAATTAAAACTCTTACAATACAGTTCACTAATCTTAATAGCAACTCATCATGTTTACCACGGACAATATTATCATTACTAACTCTAGCTTCTTCAACTAATATAATGATCTAACAGAACTATAGCCTTGTGTCTATAAGCAATCTCCAAAAGAGTTATTTCACTTGGGAAAATCATGGAGTTATTATGGGAAATTCAGCTTAAAGTAGAATTATAGAGGACTTCTCAAACTCCTAAGATCAAATGCCCTAAGTAATCATTCTTGCAATCCTGCCTTGCTCAAGCTGTTAATGACCTAACAAATTATGGAGTGTATTAGAAATCTCCCCAAAAACATCTTTTTGAAGACCTTCTTTTAGTAGGTGCAGGGTTTCATGATCAGCTTTTAGTATCTCCATCCAAAGCAAGATTTCTCGATTCTCTATGGAATTTTCTCACTGCTACATTATTGCTTCTCATCCATTTTATAATTCGTTGAGCCTAGGAATTCTTGGTGTTACCTTACATAACTGATAAAGATCAACTGTAGACTCTCAGATAAATTGGTGGAAGATGAAAGCTTCCAAACAGATCAGATACTTTGAAATTAAAGACTAAATTCTAGACATAAAACAATGAAAAGACTTACATTCTTGTCTGAATAGCCAGGAAAAAAGAGAAGACAACTAGAAACACTGTCCCTTACATTCTGACACTAGCCATCCAAAATTATCAAATAAAAGGAAATGAAAAAACATAAAGGAACCAAATTAATAGGAAACTACTTTACTCACCCTCCAGTAGCGAAGACGGTGTTGCACCACTGTTGCACAACCTCTAAACTGGGGCTAATTTCTTATTTCCATAAAAAGGAGCTCCTGCATCACATGATAACACCAACACAAAAAGAACAAAGGAAAGTGACCAATATGCTATAGGTTTACATTTAATTACCAAAGGAAAATTATATTGAGATCTTACATTTAATAGGAAAGAGTCATTTTGGTGTGCATGGTGGATGATGTTGCAAAATTTCCCAAGATGGTCGCATGTTAGCTGACAAAGGCATCCCAAACTTCATTACACCCTTTATCCATTTAATCCTGTTTACAAGTTCCTCCAATTCCAAAATTGCAGCTTCCATTGTATTGGAAAATATGGAATTCAAACAAATACTGTTATTACTTCTCATCTTCTTTAAGGGATACTTATCATCATATCTATCATTTACTGCAGTTTTTCCCACCATTTCAGTTGATGCCTCTCTAACGTGTGAACACTCTGAACAACTAGTTTTTCCACTGCTGGTGTCACCAATATCAAACTCCATACCATTTGTGGCAGTATTGCAATGATTTTTAATTGCCATGGATATTTCGGGAAGGTCGATGAGGGCCTCAGAATTTTGAGAAGATTGTGAAGAATCAGATCTGAGCGATGCTCTTATTGTCGGCTGATGTTGAACAGTCTTTGCAACTCCATCAGCAGAATTTATGTTTACAACACCTCCAGCAATTGTAAAAAGTTTGATCTGAAACAGCAGACAATTTTTGGAACAAGTCAGCAATATATAGTTAAACAAAATGCACCCAGAAAAACAAACTGTATAGAGAAAAACCAGACTGTATAGCTCCACAAACTTTGGCTATAAAATAACGTATCCTCTTCTGTCTACTGATGAGCACCCCACAACACCCCCACCCCCCACACACAAACCACCAAAACACATCCCCTCTTTGTTAAATACAAGGATTTTAGTAACATTAAAAAGATGGAACACACAAGATAGAAAATAAAGTATGCTCCTCAAATGTCAAAAGAAATAACATAAAAAGAAGAAAAGGAAGCTAAAATTATTAGCCCTCAAATCTCTTTAAATATCTGTAAACAATAGCTCCCAAAAATATAACGAGACATCAAAGCGATGCCCAAGAGTGCACCTCAAATAAATTAAGTAGTAGTTAGCAACCAACATTTCTACAACAGGACTAAATTATGTCTCGTCTGCACACAGACCAGTAAATCCAAGGTCAACAAATATCTAATGGAAAATCAAGAACGCACAACAGTATATTCTCAAGCTATATCACGTGAATTGACTACTGGCTTAATTATCTGAGCACAAGGATGCCTGCTTCCACCCTCCTGCAAGGGATAGCAAGCATATAAAGTAATGATGTAGGAACCAATTATGTCAGGAAGACAAAAATACACGAAATAAAGTATCCACTATCCATCAGTCAGCCAACGCAGTAAATTAAACAAATGCATCTGATGGTTACAAATGTATCACAGTCATATTTTCGACGAAAACAAAAGGTCTGAGGAAATATATGCCAAGAGTATTTTGATTATCGTCTCTTGCAACACCATGAGAGCCATTGAATTTTGATGTAGCCTCTTAACATAATGTTTTAGAAATCAGGCTACTAAAAGACCTGGCATGGTGATTGGTATTTAGATTACCAGCCCAACTACAGGTGCAGTAGCCATACAGGTGAAATCAGCAAGAAAGTTGTTGGAAATCCCGAAAATTAAGGGATAGTTGACCAATCATGTAAATAATTATAGTTAATGATAGTAAATTGTATTTATTAGGATAGCTGACTAGGGACAATCATTGTAAATAGAATCCCTTAGATTAGGCTAGTGCTTATCTTTACGGATTGATTGTTGTCATCAATCTCCTATTTATGTACAATTCGGTAGTCAATGGATTCAAGAGAAAAATTATTCCAAAAAATTTTCACGGTATCAGAGCGATTCCAAGCCATAGAAATTTCGGGAAAAGGGAGTTCTAGTGGTGAAACCAGTTTGTCTCTTCCTTTAGTGAAAACTCTTCTCTAGTCATCACAAATCATAGGCTAGATTGGAAGAATTTTCTCCACTGGTTCAGTCAATCCTCATGGTGATTAGAGGACGGGGAAAGCTGGGTTTTATTACTGGTGGAATCAGCAAACCCAGTCTTGATGATCCCAACTATGCTGCGTGGGAGCTTAACAACTCCATTGTTATGTCTTGGCTCATCAACTCCATGGAGCCACACATTAGCTAAACCTATTTGCTGTTCAAGATAGCCAAGGCTATTTGGGATGCTGTCAAAGAAACTTATTTAGACCTTGAGAATGCACCTCAAGTGTTTGAGATCAAGATGAAGTTGAAAGATACTCGGCAAGGCAATCTGGATGTCACAGGCTATTATAACTCTCTAATGGTTCTTTCGCAGGAGCTAGATCTGTTCTATGAAGCTGATTGGGGAGATGTTGATGACCACGTAAAATTCAAGGCATATTTGGACAAAGAGCGACTGTATGGATTTCTGGCGGATCTAAACAGAGATTTGGATAAGGTACGTGGTCGGATATTGGGAAGAAGGCCCCTGCCATCAATTAGAGAAGCCTTTGCTAAAGTCAAACGTGAAGAGAACAGAAAAAGGGTGATGTTGGGAGAAGCTAAAGACCCAAACTCTGCTGAAAAATCTGTTGAAACCACTGCCCTTTATACCAAGGGCAGTTCTGATTCTAAAGCTCGGGCTGACAACAAACAATGAAGCTTGGGGAACATCCTACCTGCAACTACTATAAGAAGATAGGACACACCCGGGAGAAGTGTTTCCAGCTCCATGGAGTACCTCTAGGCTGGAAACCGAAAAATAAAAGAGAAGGAAAGGCCCACCGAGTTTCTAGTGAACTTACACTTGAAGAAACTTGGGGAGAGGAAGAAGTCTCCAGTGTTCAACTAACCAAACCTCAACTGGAAGCCCTCCACCGATTGCTCAGTGCCCAATCTGATACACCTACATGTACTCTAGCTCTTAAAGGTACGGCTCTCTCTGTTTCTAACCCTGAACCTGAACATTTAGCTCCTTGGATATTTGATTTTGGAGCTTCGGACCATATGATAGGTGATTCCTCACTTTTACTCTCTTATACACCATGCACCTAGGGGTGTAAGCCAAACCGGTTAAACTGGCTAAACTGACCGAACGGAACCGGAGAGAAACCAACCGAACCAGAAGGTCGGTTCGGTTTTCGGTTTGAATTTTTGAAAAACCGAAAAAGTCGGTTTGGTTTTCGGTTTGAATAGAAAAAACCAATATTAAACCGAACCGAACCGAACCCTTAATATAAATGTATTTTTTATAAATTTTTATGCAATAACCACAAAACTATGCCGTTTTGATTGGGGTGAAATAACATTTTTTTCAAAACCCTAATTCTCCTCCCCTTTGCAATCAACCTTGACCTCCATTTGAACCATTTCCAATCTCCATCATTCCACAATATGCAGAGAAGAGATACGGACAGAAAGAAGAAGAGATACACACAACACAAAGAGAATAAGAGAAGAAGAGATATAGAGAGAGAGGGCATAACAGAGAGCAAACGAGAAGAAAAGAGAAGAAAAAAGAAGAAAGAGGAGAAGGGGGGAGAGGACTGCAGAGAAGAGATTGAAGTTAGAGAGAAGCCAAAGAGAAAGAAGGAGACCGAGAGAGCCTCTCACACACCTGATCCAATGCAACAAAGCGGTATTGACCCTTCGATTTCAATCTGGTATTATATGGCTGTCCACACTTAGTTGAAATCTTGATTTATCATTTTTTTTAAAATTCATTGTCATCCATGGGAGTGGAAGGACAAATCTTGATTTGAAATTTTGACCTTGAAACAACCAATGTTAGATAGTGAAAGATGAATAGAGTACCATTGTGTTGAAAGTTCTGAGCTTTGATGGCTTTCTTCTCCTATTACAATTTTTTGGGATTTTCTCGTTTGTTTCAAAAGCATGGTTCTTTACCTCCTGCAGTTTCTGTAATTGGAATTGGTGTCCTAGTCAAAGGCAAAATTGACCAAATGGGGGGTGTGCTGCAATTTCCAAACCGCACCTCTGTTTCTTTAGTCTTTCTTTTTGTATTTTTTTTTTTCCTTCCTCTCCTTCAAAGTTCAAATGTAATAAACAAAATTTCAAATCAAAGAAAAAGTAACATGAGAGAGAATGAAAGGGGGTAGGCTAGTAGGTAGCTATTAATGCATGACGGAAAAGAAAATTTATTTCTCTTTCTTAGAGTATAATATTTTATTTCATTGATATAAGAGAATGGAGCAAGAAATTGACTTGTGTACAAATTTTTTTTCTCTCTCTTTGGAATTGCACATTTAAAAGACAAAAACCGATAAACCGACCGAACCTAACCGAGTTTGTCCGGTTAGGTTTGGTTCGGTTTTGCTCTAAAAAATCTTAAAAACCGAACCGAACCAAATAGCTTGGTCGGTTTAGTAATCAGTTTGGGGTGTAAACCGGACCGATTACACCCCTACATGCACCTATGACTATCGAGTAAGGGTAGCCAATGGGCCTCTCTCACCTATTGCAGGTTTTGGGTCAATCAAATTAACCAAAAATCTGGTTCTTCATTCTGTTCTTCATGTCCCAAATTTAACTTGCAACCTTGTTTCAATCAGTAAATTAACCCATGATTTCAAATGCCGATTTAAATTTACCCCTGACTGTTGTGTTATACAGGAGCAAGCTACGAGGAAAATGATTGGCAGTGCTAGTATGTCAGATGGTCTCTACTTCTAGAAAAACAATGGACCTCCAAATAAACAAGCTCTTGCTGTAAAAGTATCCAAATCTGATCAAATTATGTTGTGGCATCATAGGTTAGGGCACCCTAATTTCCTGTATCTTAAGCCGTTGTTTCCAACCTTCTTTATCAATGAAAATTTGAATTCTCTTTCTTGTGAGGTGTGCCAATTAGCCAAGCAAACTCGAGTTCCATATAATGTTAAACCATATACTGCATCTAGACCTTTTGCCCTTGTTCATAGTGATATTTAGGGACCCTCTCGAGTGAAAAGTACTTCCGGGGCTAGGTGGTTCATTACATTTATAGATGATCACACTAGAATCTGTTGGGTATATCTCCTAATTGAAAAATCTGAAGCCTCTAAAACTTTCAAAAAATTTCATTCTATGGTCCAAAATCAGTTCAAAGCAACAATTCAGATTTTACGAATTGATAATGGAAAGGAATACTTTAATTCTATTCTAGGAGAATACCTTACTTCTCAGGGTATAATCCATCAAAGTTCTTGTGCTAATACCCCACAACAGAATGGTATATCCGACAGAAAAACTGTCATATGTTAGAAGTGGCTAGATCCCTCATGTTCACTATGAATGTTCCCAAATATCTATGGGGTGAGGCTGTTCTAACCTCAGCCTATCTCATCAATCGGATGCCTTCTAAAATACTGAGTTTTCAAACATCAATTCCAGTTCTTCAGCAGTCTTTTCCCCACTTCAGTCCTTCATCTCTATCACCTAAAACTTTTGGTTGTAAGGTCTTTGATGGAAATCCCGAGTTTTAGAATCAGAGCTTCCCTTGGTATAAAGGACAGTGGTTTCAATAGAACTTTCAGTAGAGTTTGGGTCTTTAGCTTCTCCCAACATCACCTTTTTTCTGTTATCTTCACGTCTAACTTCAGCAAAGGCTTCTCCAATTGATGGCAAGGGCCTTCTTCCCAAGATCCGACCGCGTACCTAATCTAAATCTCTGTTTAGACCCGTCAGAAATTCATACAGTCGTTCTTTATCCAAATGTGCCTTGAATTTTACGTGGTCATCAACATCCCGCCAATCAGCTTCGTAGAACAAATCTAGTTATTGCCAAAGAACCTTTAGAGAGTTATAATAGCCTGGAACATCCAGATTGCCTTGCCGAATATCTTTCAACTTGATCTTGATCTCAAACACTTGAGATACATTTTCACGGTTTGAATAAGTTTCTTTGACAGCATCCCAAATAGCTTTAGCTGTCTTGAACAGCAAATAGATTCGGCTAATGTGTGGCTCCATGGAGTTGATGAGCCAAGACATGACAATCGAGCTTTCCCCGTCCTCTAATCACCATGAGGACTGACTGAGACCAATGGAGAAAATTCTTCCCATCTAGCCTATGATTTGTGATGACTAAAGAAGAGTTTTCACCAAAGGAAGAGACAACCAGAGTGGACAAACTAGTTTCACAAAATTTTCATGGCTTGGAATTGCTCTAATACCATGAAAAATTTTGGGAATAATTTTTCTCTTGAATCCATTGACGACCGAACTGTACATAAATAGAAGATTGATGACAACAATCAATCCTTAAAGATAAGCACTAGCCTAATCTAAGGGATTCTATTTACAATGATTGTCCCTAGTCAGCTATTCTAATAAATACAATTTACTATCGTTAACTACAATTATTTACATGATTGGTCAACTATCCCTTAATTTTCGGGATTTCCAACATTCTATTTTATTTTTCGGTTTCCAGCTTGGAGGTACTCCATGGAGCTGGAAACACTTCTCTCGAGTGTGTCCTATCTTTTTACAGTAGCTGCAGGTAGGACGTTCCCCAAACTTCAATTGTTTCAATCAGTAAATTAACCCATGATTCCAAATGCCGAGTTAAATTTACCCCTGACTGTTATGTTATACAGGAGCAAGCTACGGGGAAGATGATTGACAGTGTTAGTATGTCAGATGGTCTCTACTTTTGGAAAAACAGTGGACCTCCAAATAAACAAACTCTTGCAGTAAAAGTGTCCAAATCTGATCAAATTATGTTGTGGCATCGTAGGTTAGGGCACCTTAATTTCCTACATCTTAAGCTGTTGTTTCCAACCTTACTTACCAATGAAAATTTGAATTCTCTTTCTTGTGAGGTGTGCCAATTAGCCAAGCAAACTTGAGTTCCATATAATGTTAAACCATATACTACATCTAGACCTTTTGCCCTTGTTCATAGTGATATTTGGGGACCCTCTCAAGTGAAAAGTACTTCCGGGGCTAGGTGGTTCATTACATTTATAGATGATCACACCAGAATCTGTTGGGTATATCTCCTAAAAGAAAAATCTGAAGCCTCTAAGATTTTCAAAAATTTTCATTCTATGGTTCAAAATCAGTTCAAAGCAACAATTCAGATTTTACGAATTGATAATGGAAAGGAATACTTTAATTCTATTCTAGGAGAATACCTTACTTCTCAAGGTATAATCCATCAAAGTTCTTATGCTAATACCCCACAATAGAATGGTATATCCGACAGAAAAACTGTCATCTGTTAGAAGTGGCTAGATCCCTCATGTTCACTATGAATGTTCCCAAATATCTAAGGGGTGAGGCTGTTCTAACCTCAACCTATCTATCTCATCAATCAGATGCCTTCTAAAGTACTGAGTTTTCAAACACCAATTTCAGTCATTCAACAGTCTTTTCCCCACTTTAGTCCTTCATCTCTATCACCTAAAACTTTCGGTTGTAAGGTCTTTGTTTACTTCCAATTTCCTAAGCAATCCAAACTTAATCCTAGGGCACACAATGTGTGTTTGTAGGATACTTACCCACTCAAAAAGGGTATAAGTGTTATTCCCCTACTCTCAAACGTTTTTTTGTATCTAAGGATGTTACCTTCTTTGAAACAGAACCATATTTTCCCCCCACTCATCTTCAGGGGGAGCATATAGGTGAAGATGTGTGCCGGGAAACCTTCTTAGAGCTTGAACATGGGACTATCCAACTTGAAACAAGACCTGTTCAACAAGTTGAAACAGGACCTTCCACAATTTTTCCCACAATTTCTGGATTCACACCTACTCCTCTACCTATTCCCGAAACTATGGTTGAAACTGAACCTATCACCATTTCAGATCAGCAGGAAAACATAGAAACAGAAAACCCTAAAGAACCCCCAAAATTGCTTGTTTATTCAAGGAGGAATCCATCTTCAAAGGGTGACAAATCTGACATACAGCCAGGGCAAGCATCTGAACCGAGACTGTGCTCCAATAACACTAATGGTACTGAATGTCCCATACAACAACCAACAGAGACTCAACCAGCCATGCAGCAGCTGACCGAAACGCACCAAACCTTGGGAGACTTTCCAATTGCTATCAGAAAAAGGGGTAAGGGCTTGTACGAAACACCCTATTTCCAAATTTGTGTCATATGGACAGTTATCACCTAGCTTTTGTGTTTTCACTACTAACCTCTTCAAGACAGCAATTCCTAAAAACATACATGAAGCACTCATTAAACCTGAATGTAAACATGTTGTTTTGGAAGAGATGAGGGCACTTGAGAAAAATGGTACTTGGGAATTCAGGGACCTACCCACTGGTAAGAAAACAGTTGGATGTAAATGGGTGTTCACTATTAAATATAAAAGTGATGGCAGCATAAACAGGTATAACGCTAGACTGGTTGCAAAAGAATTCACTCAAACCTATGGCATTGACTACCAGGAGACATTTGCACTTGTAGCAAAACTCAATATAGTGAGGGTGTTGTTTTCATTGGCAACAAATTTAGACTGGCCTCTCTATCAGTTAGATGTGAAGAATGTCTTCCTTCATGGAGTGCTAAATGAGGAAGTCTACATAGATATACCTCCCGGATTTGAGGGACCAAAAAAGAAGGTGTGTAGATTGAAAAAGACACTTTATGGGCTGAAACAATCCCCAAGAGCATGATTTGAGAAACTTGTGAGAATTGTGAAGAATAGAGGGTACTGCCAAGCTCAAACCGATAACACCATGTTTTTTAAGCACTCATTAGGTAGTAAGATTACCATCCTCATTGTGTATGTGGACAATATGATTATAACCGGGAATGACCTAGCTGAAATTAGTTTATTAAAGAATTATCTCAATAAGAAATTTGAGCTGAAAGACCTAAGACCTCTAAAATATTTCCTAGGGATGGAGATAGCAAGGAACCACACTGGCATTTCAATCTCACAAAGAAAATATGTGTTAGATTTATTGCAGGAAACTAGAATGTTGGGTTGTAAACCAGTCGACACCCTTATGGAACTTAATAAGAAGTTAGGGGGAGAAGAGGATGGCAGAGATGTTGATAAAGGGAGGTATCAACGTCTTGTGGGAAAACTTATCTATCTTTCATACACACGGCCTGACATTGTATTTGCAATAAGTGTGGTAAGCCAATTCATGCATTCTCCTAAAGAAGGTCACATGGATGCAGTTTACAAAATTTTGAGGTACTTAAAAGGCACTCAAGAAAAGGGACTGTATTTTAGAAAAGGAAGACAAAGACATGTTGAAATATTCATTGATGCAGATTGGGCAAGATCAATAATTGATAGGCGCTCCACTTCAGGTTATTGTACTTATGTGTGGGGAAATCTAGTGACATGGAAAAGTAAAAAACAGTCTGTTGTAGCCAGAAGTATTGCAGAGGCACAATTTCGGGCCTTGGCACATGGGGTTTGCGAGGGTATTTGGCTAAGAAGAATACTAAAGGAACTTCAGGTTCCTATACCTCTACTCATAACATTATATTGTGACAACCAAGCAGCAGTTAACATAGCCCACAATCTAGTTTATCATGACAGAACTAAGCATGTAGATATTGACCGACACTTCAATAAAGAAAAGATTGATAATGGGCTTATTAGCCTGAGATATCTGCCCACAAAACAGCAGGTAGCTGATTTGCTTACCAAGAGTCTTCCTAGACCGCGGGTTGAAGAGTTAACAAGCAAGCTGGGCATGATCAATATCTATGCCTTAGCTTGAGGGGGAGTGTTGGAAATCCCGAAAATTAAGGGATAGTTGACCAATCATGTAAATAATTGTAGTTAATGATAGTAAATTGTATTTATTAGGATAGCTGACTAGGAACAATCATTGTAAATAGAATCCCTTAGATTAGGCTAGTGCTTATCTTTAGGGATTGATTGTTGTCATCAATCTCCTATTTATGTACAGTTCGGTAGTCAATGGATTCAAGAGAAAAATTATTCCCAAAATTTTTCAAAAGTAAAAACATGTAATTACTAAATGAGTAAACCTACATTTGAGTCCTCGAAAGATTGGAGTTTCAACAAAATCGTCCTTGGAAGATACATAACTACAAATTGGCCCTTGTAAGATAAGACATCCATAACAAAATGATCCTCCGTTAGTGAGGTCTGTTAACAGGTAACAGAATTGCTAATGTGTCACTGTTAAATGCTTAGGTGGCATGTTAGGGACTTGCATGGCATTTTAAATTGCCATGTGGCATATGATGTGGATTTACTAAAAAAAAAAACTTGAAAAATGCACACTTGTTCTATGCGGCGTCCTTTCCTCTTTATTTTTGATTTTTGATTTGAGCTGGGCATCATCTTCCTCAGAAAAACCTCTATTCTTAATGGCGAGAAAATGAATTTTCTTACCAGTGTCTACAAATTCAGGAATTGTCAAGGCACTTAGAACACTAGTGTACACAAACTCGTTCTCCCCCTCTATTTCACGACGCATGCATTCAAAAATCTCCAGAGCCTCGCTAGCCAGCACTTGCGTCCCATAGCCATAAATTACTGTAGCCCAAGAAACTGGGTTCCTTTCAGGCATTCTTTCAAACAGCTTACGAGCTTCAAAGACAAAACTCGTTTTACAATACATATTGAGAAGCGAACTCCCAACAAAAACGTCATAAAAGCTTGCAGTTTTGATAGCAAGAGTGTGAGCTTGCTGCCCACTGTGAATGTCCAATAAATTGGAAGCAGCTGCAAAGACGCCGGCAAAAGTGTGGGCATTTGGGAAGGTGTTCTCTGCTCTCATATGTCGAAAGAGCTCCATGACGAAGGAGGAACAAGAGGGACCCCGTTGAGAGTAGCCATTGATGAGACAATTCCATGAGACCATGTCCTTGTTGCTGATGTTGTCGAAAACAATCTTGGCCTTAACCAAGTGACCACACTTGGCATAGAAGTTGACGAGGCTGTTGGCAAGGTAAACGCACGAAAAGGAACCACTTTTAATAATCTGAGCGTGCAAGGACCGACTTTTATGGAGGTTTTTCTTGCGGTAATTCCCGATGTGCTTGGCAAACAGAAGATCAGCTAGCTTCTTGATGTTAGGGAGGATGGGAGTTAGGGTTCTTACCAACACTTACAGAGCAAAGGAGGAAGATGATGCCCGCTCAAATCAGAAATGAAGAGGAAACGACGCCGCACAGACCTATCCGTATGGCATATGTGCATTTTTCAAGTTTTTTTTTTTTAATAAATCCACATCATATGCCACGTGGCAATTTAAAATGTCATGCAAGTCCCTAACATGCCACCTAAGCATTTAACGGTGACACATCAGTAATTCCGTTACCTGCTAACAGACCTCACTAACGGAGGACCATTTTGTTATGGATGTCCTATCTTTCGAGGACCAATTTGTAATTATGTATCTTCTAAGGATAATTTTGTTGAAACTTCAATCTTTTGAGGACTAGGTTTACTCTTACTAAATTAATATTAAAAAAGAAAGTTTTTAAGGATAATATATTAAGGTAGCAGATGCATAACTACTTGGAAGAATTTACTATCAAACAACAATACAATAGTATAGAAGAACTTCATTTTCTATTTTCTCAATATCTGTTCTCCTATGAAGCCATATCCTTGTAGGAAACACTAAAGACGTTTCAGTGTTTGGTATGCTTGCCCACATATTTTCCCTATTCAATTTTTTATTTCCAGCAACATTTCAGGCTGTGCCTAAATTGGGTATTGAAACAGTAAGAAACCTTTTGAAACCATTTTGAAATGCCAAAACACACGTCAAAACACAATAGAAAAAAACTTATGAAATGCTCTGAAACTCGGTAAAATGCATCAAAAAACTATTATTGGGAAGTCTATGCCACTAACAATTCAATTCTCCCTTTGGACTCCTATTTATAGTTTTGTTTCACAGAACCTCACTTTCCAAGATGTTACCCCTTTCTCATCTTCAGAAATTTCAGGGTCGACTAAACTTTTATTGATTAAAAATGAATATGGTGACAAAATGACGATCCAACACTATAAATGATAAAATTTATATTAATAGGAGGTGATAGCTAAGCTACCCAAGGAGGGTAGCACTACTCCACAATGTTCTGATCAAACCCAGGTCCTAAAATTGGTGTCGTTGCAAAGATCTCAAAAAATTGAGTCACGTAATGTGGGTCATATTCCAAAACAGTTGACAAAATTTAAGATGAATTGTGTCAAAGAAAATCACTATTCGTGGCTATTATTAATTTGGCACTTTTCCTTTTATGCATTTTATCTTTGGGTGACTTGTTTTTTCGAGATCTCCGCAATGACACCAATTTCAAGATGTGAGTCCCACCAAATGAGGGGGTGGTGTAGCGCTACCCTCCTTTTGAAGGGTAGGTAGCATAGCACACACCTTAATAGGAACCAGAAAAATAATTTCTCCAAGCAAAATCTAAAGGTCCTAAACTATAAATAAAGAGAAAGAAGGTTGTGTGTGTCTTTAGACTATTTATCACACAGCATTATCTATGTCAGAGAGAGAATGGAAAGAAAAAGAATTGGATGGAATCTCCCCAATGGGGTGTGGGGTAATGAACAGTTACTTCTAAAAGTCATTGGGTGTGTTCATGAAGGGTCATATTGTTTCTAAAGGTCATATTCTTTCTTGTACACATGTTTCTCAGAACACATGACGCAACCAAAGAGTTATGGCTCTCTGTCAAAGTCATGTCTGCACATACCCTGATGTGTAAGTAAACAACGTTTCGGGTGTGTAATCTAGTGATTGCATCCATACCAATATCCAGTGTATCCACCAATCAATATAGGCCAAACAAAATCAATTCTTCTAGCTAGTCACTTAAACAAAATCCAATATTCAGTGCCTAAGCAGACTTAAAAGATGTAAGAAATCAAATAAGAAATACATAACTTTACCTCTTTCCTTTATGAGTTATAAATATTATATCAATTATTGACACATATAGCCTTGACTGCAAATTTAACTAGAAAATATAAACACGTGGAAAGATAAATTACAAACCAAAACGAATGTGAAATTGTGGGAGTATAAGCACACACCGTAGGCGTAGGCACTGTCCAACCATTTTCCGGGCACCAGTCCAAAGATGGGCGCAGGTCCTCGCTGAAAACTTCATGAGATGATGGTCCTTCACCAAATGGAAGAAGTAACAAATCAATCTAGAAAGGCAATAAAATATAAGCAAGATAAATAAAATGCAACAGCAATAAAGTACTGTTTTTCTTTTTCTTCCCTTTCTTTTTTCTGTTTTCCACTTGAGTAGGAGGAGGTGGGTGTGTCTTAGGTGTGTGCATGACAGGTGAGTAATTTCAACATCCACTTTGAAAGCATTGCATTAGCACCTTGTACGAGACGCATCCGTGCAACAAATGATTCTGCTCTTCCATGGAACACTCTCCGTTCTTCTTCCCACCATTTTGCCTTGTCTTTATCTTTGCCATCAATCCCGTCATTGTTTATATCTGACATCAAAAGCTCCCAGACTCTATTAGTCTCATCATCAAGGTCAACTTTAGGGCGTGGACGTTGTTTTCTGATGGGATTAAATGAGCTATTGAAGGGTTCGATGGTGCCACCTCCTGCATGAACAAGAGCATTGTGCTCTTGAATTTGCACGTTATAAAGGCCGAGTGCATTCTGCTCTTCACATGCAAAATCTCTTCCTTCTTTGTTTATGTCTAGATGTCTGAATTGCTCTCCTAATGCCTCCATGATATTCCATGCCACATTTTGAGTGGCATCTGCATCAATGACTTATGAATATTAGGAGGAATGGCATTGTTGAACTATTGATGTTATTGACATAGAATACAAAGGTTTAGTTGAAATACCTAGTGACTTGACCAAGGCAAGATTCTGGTACATTTGCGTTTCATTTGTGCTAGAATATGCTGAATTGACAAGGGTGCTTTTCTTTTTAGTTCGCTTCTTTTTCGTGAGCGATGCCCTCGTCTCCGCGACTAAAGCATCAATGCATGTGGGTTTTTTTGCATTCTCAAATACTTGCTTGTCATCATTTCCTAATTGTTTTGTGGAATGATTAACTTGAGTAGAGACTTTCGATCGTCTTTTGGTTGGCCTTGTCTGATTCTGAATCAAAGATAAGATGCCCTCAAACATTTGAGGTTTATTATGAACAGTAGCTTCAAATGTGACCGGAACTCGAGCTGCATTATATTCAGAACCAAAAATCCAGCTGCTGGAACTTGATGCATAAGTATGTGCTCTGGCATCTTCTTGGGTCCATGCTGCTAGTGCAGTCAAAGTAGATGTCTTGGAGGTCTGCCCCTTTCCACTTCTTCTTTTCTTCTGAATGTTTGGAAACTGAACACACACTCCTTGGTATGCTTGCAAGCCATTATAGCGTGCTCCAATCAGATTCATGCTGCTGGTATCAGTATGTTCAATAGCAGTAGAATGTTTTCTCTTGGAACCATCCAATTGTAATCCTGTTGTCAAAATTCCACCATTGTTGCTGCTGGAATCATTTGGACTCAACATCACCAGACTTTTTATCTTGCTATTTCTCTTTACAGTATTTGCATTAGGCTTTGCCCCAGGAGAATTGTTTTTTGGAAGAGACTTACTTGGGGCTTGTATGTCTTCAGGTAGCGACACCCCTTTGCCAAGATGCATTGTTGCACCATTTTCTTTACATGCAGAATTTTCATCTATCGGTCGCTCTCCAATTTCAAAATTTAAGGCCATCCTACACAACTTTTTGGTAGTTTCAAGCATTATTGACTCAGTTGATTGCCCTGTAACCTCTGATGGAGGAGTTGTAGAAGTCTCATTTAATCCTTTCCTTCTCACATACTTCCTCTTTCCAGTGGGTTTTTCTGATTGAGCAGGCTTTGGGGTAACTGGCCTTTGAGTTCTTTTGGTTTTGCCTTCTGAGATGACCTTTGGGCGGTGCTTCTTTCTCCTTGGTTTCTGCTGTGGTGTTTTATTCAGATCGATCACTTCGCTTTCTCCCCTGTGAGGATTGTGATTCTCCTTTAATGGCATAGAAACAGCAGCAAGTGATATTTCTGTGACAGAATCAGACATATCCTGGTTTTGTGAGGTTCCGTTGTTTTTTAGAAGAGACTTACTTGGGGTTTGTATGTATTCAGGTAGTGACACCCCTTTGCCAAGACGCATTGTTGAACCATTTTCTTTACATGCAGAATTTTCATCTATCGGTTGCTCTCCAATTTCAAAATTTAAGGCCATCCTACACAACTTTTTGGTAGTTTCAAGCATTATTGACTCAGTTGATTGCCCTGTCACCTCCGATGGAGGAGTTGTAGAAGTCTCATTTAATCCTTTCCTTCTCACATACTTCCTCTTTCCAGTGGGTTTTTCTGATTGAGCAGGCTTTGGGGTAACTGGCCTTTGAGTTCTTTTGGTTTTGCCTTCTGAGATGACCTTTGGGCGGTGCTTCTTTCTCCTTGGTTTCTGCTGTGGTGTTTTATTCAGATCGATCACTTCTCTTTCTCCCCTGTGAGGGTTGTGATTCTCCTTTAATGGCATAGAAACAGCAGCAAGTGATATTTCTGTGACAGAATCAGACATGTTTTGTGAGGTTCGGTTGTTGTCAAGCTTTGTAGCAGGGACATTGTTCATTTCCCTTTCAGCTCTCTCTTCCATATTGATCTGCATTCCTGCAAGTTGTCTGCATTCTGCTCTAATGGCCTTGTCCGGTGCAGGTGGTGCAAGCTGTGAAATGGTTTTGCTACAGAAAGTAACGGATGTTGTGCCTGTGGCAGATCATATGAATGCCGTAGTTAGAACAATATGGTCTCAGATTGTTACAGAAGTTAGAAGGGGAAGAAACAAAAATCTTATATGCGAATGGTGAATGTGTCTTCGTCGCAAAATTTAAATGAATGCATAGTTAGAGCAATATGGTCTCACATTGATCAAGTATCATTTAAAGAAAAAAAAAAAAAAAACTGATATTTAAATGATTTAATGGAAAATTTATTCTGAGATTCTTTGCAGAATGAAAATTTGAATTTCTGATTCAGATGTCCTGAAATTAAAACTTAAAGGACGGTAATAGGAAAAGACAGCATGCTTAAGATATGCTCCTTGCTTCCGAGTAAGTAGAAACTGCCAAAGCATGCAACTGAATATCTCATTGCAAAATATCCCATATTTTACTCACTGCAGTTGCCTCTCATTACTCTGTTCCTGATTTCATATGCACAGCATTTTTTTTTCCCATGTAATTCTCAATGTTTCATGTTTTAAGCTTCAATTTAATCTCTACATTTCAGCTTGCTCCAACTGTCGTTGATTACTGAGTGAAATGACAGTATGTGTGTGTGCCAGAATGCCAGTGAGTTGTCAAGGGGTGAATGTTTTATGTAAGAGACAGAGCCAAAATAATTGAACTTACCCTGAGGTTCTTGGGGATTGACATGGATGGTTTCAGTCTGAGTCTGTTGAGGAGAGAGATCGTGGTGGGTGAGGAAGCTACTTAGGTTGGCTACAGGGTCTCTGTTCAACTGTGACTCAGAAGTGAGAATAAATTGACTCTTGACTCCATCATTGTCTGGATGTGTTGCAGTGAAATGTGCTACTGATGCAGTATCTGCTAGAGCCAATAGTTCAGTAAAGCCAGTATTAGGCCATCTGGACATGGGGTTATGGAATATCTGTGGACATGTTCCAGAATTTTCACCAGCAATGTTGGTTCCAGCAGCTGCAGGTGCTTCCCAGTCGTGAAGCCTGCTGTTTATCTCTGCACTGGGCGCTGACTCAAAACATGTAGATACCCTATAAGCATGAGAATCATGAGTTGAATTACAGCACGAGCTTGCTCCCACGAAATTTGTTTGGTTCAGCTGGTTTCTTTCTCCAGAACCGCAGATCGGCACTGGTCTGGGCCGAATTGGCTTAAGAGGAGCGGTGGGGATCCAAGGAATCTGCGTTTGTAGCTGCTCTTTGCCTCTTTCTCCAGCCTCCATTCTTCAGCTTTAGACCAAGAAACTCAGTTGGTGATAGAGGTTAGTTTTATTTTATTTTTTAGTTATTCTGGGCAACTATATTCACAACAGTTGGGTTCTGAGCTCCTTCGAAACAAAATGAGACCCAAAAAAAAAAAAAACTGAATTGATGGGTGGAACTGTTTCAGGTTACTCAGCGAAACTAAATTTTCCGGCGAAAACAAAAGCACATCATTATCCAATCTCTGTCTTCTCTGTGAGAAAGTGACTGACTTGGAGGTACATTTTATGAAATGAACCTGTTAAAAAGAAATAAACCAAATTTGAGAAGCAAACTTCAATAAAGAACAGAAGCAGTGATGCAGTAGGAGATAAACAACATTGATAGAAATGGGTCTCTAAATGGCCCTCCGAAAGTAACCGGTGACTGACACAGCTGGTAACTACTCTGATAGTAATTGCAGCGAGAATTCAGGAATAATTTACATCCTATTAGATTCGGTTCGGTCTAGTTCGATTCAGTGATTTTTTTAATCGAATAAATGGAGTCAGTTCAAGAAAAATATGAACCGAAATTGTGCAATTCAATTCATGAACCGAACTGAAAATTGTTGGTTCAAGTCGGTTCATGGGTTTGTTGAATAGGCCTGAAATGGGTTCTCTATTTCTTGTGTATTGGGCTGCTAAGAAAGTCCATGAATTTGTTCATTTTAGTCAGCTGGCCCTTCAAAGTTCTATTCAATCATTTGCTGTAAATTTAATTCAATGATTGTTGTGGACACTCATTTTCGTTCAATATATATATAAAAAAAATAAAAAATAAACTTATATGTATGGGTAGTTGAGAGACGTGTGAGAGCAAAAGAGAGAGGGAGAAGTTAATTTAAAAAACAAACAGAACCAGAGGAAGAGACTTGGGTTTCATGGGCAGAGGGCAGAGACGTGAGCAATAGAGAGAAAATCAGAGCATTAATATAAAAAGGAGAGACCAACAAGAAAAGAATAGAAAGCAAAGAGCAGAGGAAATCGAAACAGATATTCAGAGAAAGAAGCAAGAAGAGAAAAAGCAGAGAAAGAAGCAAGAATAGAAACACAAAGAAAGGAGTGGTCACTGATTGTGGATTAAAGTCATAGATTCCTCTAGTTTGACTTTGGAGGTAAAGGGGAGGTAAAAAGGAAACTTGGGTCTTCGTTTTTTTTTAATTAGAAATCTCTTTCTTTGTTTGTTGCATATTTCCTTGTTCACTTAATTATGGTTAGTTTCTGCTGTTTTTGAGTGGTTCGAAGGAGACTTTTAAGTGGGTTTTTATTATTGGAATTATGTGACACCCTTTGGATCATTATGCTTTTGCTTGCTTTTCCCTATTTTCCCTCTCTTTGAATTTCGGTGGCTAGTGTTTGTTTATGTGTGAAATATGATTAGATTTTGAAAGAAAGTTAAGATGAAGAGAGAAATTAGTCTTGTTGGAATATGATCAAATTTTGGCACTACTCATTCATTATTCTTTTTTGTAAGTTTGGTCAAAGTTTAGTAGAGTATTTCATCGAAAATCTAAAACACCCATTTTTCTAGGGAGAGAGAAACAAAATTCTAAAAAGAGAAACCAACTTAGAGAGAAAAATAGAATTTTAGAAAGAGAAACAAAATTTTAGAGAGAGAGATAGAGAAACAGAGAGTGAAATTTCTTATCTTTGCTTCCATTGGATAGAAAGTAAAGCCAAATCCATGGGTTCAAGGTTGAAAGAGGAAGGTGGGACGGTTTTCTTATCTCCATTTTCGGCTTTGCCTCCCTTCCTGCTCTTGTTTTCCTTCTCTGATATGCCATATGTGTTTTGTTTTCTTTGTTTTAGTGCTTTATTTGGGTCTTACGTTTTTGGCTTTTTCTTTTAGTTTAAGCTGATTTTTTTTTTTTTGCGCTATGTTTATTTGTTTCTTTATGAGTTGATCCATGTATTTTCTTTTGATTTGCTTGGGCTGGTCCATTTTGTTTTGTTCTTATTTAGTCTAGCTTGCTAACTTGGGCTGATTTATTTCAGTTTCTTTTACTTTGTTTTAGGCCCACAAAATGGGCTAAGTCCATTATGCTGATTTGGATTGGGTTAATTCTGATGGGCTATGTTTTATGTGAGCTGTTTGGGCTATTAAGTTATTGGGCCAAATGTGGGTTAGAGTGTTTTGTGTATAGACTTATGGTTGCTGGACTAGGCCAATTCGGTTTGGGCCTTTGGGTTGGTTACATTTTTATTATTTTAGATTATGGGATATTTTGCTGATTGGGTTTAGTGGGTATTGGGCCAAATTATTTGATTGTTTTTTATTTTGTTTCAGGCCCACGAAATGGGTCATTTATACCTATTTCTTGTTTTGTTTGCGGCAAGCATGGACATTTTGCAAAAAAATTGTAAATACCAAAAACGCGAGTCTAATCCTCAAACCAATGTTACCAAAGAGCCACTTGTGGCTATGATTACTGAAATTAACATGCTTGAAGGGTCTAAGGGTTGGTGGGTTGATTTTAGTGCTTTTAGGCACATTTGTTTTGACAAATATTGGTTCAAGATTTTCAAACTTTATGAGAATCTCAATAAAATAATGCTTGGTGATGCTTAAACTATTGAAATTTTGGGTAAAGGTGATGTGAAATTGAGATTTACTTCTAGACATATACTTACTCTTAAGAATGTGCTCTATATTCCCAAAATGAAGAAGAATCTTATGTCTTTATATCTCCTCAATAAGGCTAGCTTCAAACAAACTATTGAATCTGATCAATATGTAATTACTAAGAATGAGATGTTTGTGGGCAAATGGTATACTAGTGATGATATGTTCAAATTGAATGTTGAGATGAATAATATGCCTTCAAGTTTTGTTTATATGTTTTTTTCTTTTAATTTTTGGCATAAGCGTTTATGTCATATAAATAGCAAATATGTGCAAATGATGAGTAACTTAGGATTAATTCCTAAACTTGACAAAGATTTTGAAAAATGTGATTTTTTTGTAATATGTCAAAAATCACAAAAGGATCTCACAAAAGTGTTACAAGAGATTCTGAATTTTTGGATTTGATTCATACTAATATTTGTGAATTTGATGATGTTTGAACTCATGGAGGTATCACTTTTATAGAAGACTTTTCAAAATATATTTATGTATATTTGATGGCACATAAAAGTGAAGCTTTTAAAAAATTAATTTTTTTTTTCTAAATGAAGTTGAAAATCAATTTGGAAAGAAAATAAAGCGTTTTCAAAGTGATAGAAGAAGGAAGTATGAATCAAATGAATTGAATAATTTTATTCAAAGTTTAGGAATTATTCATAAAGTTACTCCTCCTTATTCACCTGCTTCTAATGGAGTTGCCAAAAGTAAAAATAGAACTCTTATTAATCTAACAAATTCTATGTTTTTACATTATGGTGCTCCATATAATTTTTTGGGTGAAACTATTTTGATTACTTGTTATGTTTTTAATTGTGTTCTTCATAAACAGTCTTTTAAAAATCTTTTTGAGTTATGGAAAAAGCATCAGCCTAATTTGAGTTACTTTAAAATTTATGGCTATTTAGCCTATGTGAGGATTGTAGATCTGAAAAGATTTAAATTGAGTGCTCAAGCTTCTACTTGTGTTTTTGTTGGCTATACTTTGAATAGTATAACATATAGATTTTTTGATCTTGAACACAATGTGATTATAGAATCAAGCGATGTTATCTTTTATGAAAATAAATTTCCTTTTAATCTTAAAAATAGTGGGGGTCAAGAAATTTTGAATGAAAATGAACCTCATTTTTCTACTCTTTATACTTCTTTACAAGTTGAAAGAAATTTTGAATTAAAGCCTAGAAGGAATAAAAGGGCTAGAGTTGAAAAAGATTTTGGTCCAAACTATATAATTTATAATATGAATAATACTTCAAGTTCTTTGCAAGAAGCTTTTGCATCACATGATTCTATTTTCTGGAAAGAAGCAATAAATGATGAAATGGAATATCTTATGTCTAATAGAATATGGAAATTAGTTGATTTACCTTTTAGTTATGTAGCTATTGGTTGTAAATGGGTTTTAAGGAAAGTTGAAACATGATAGTACTATAGATAAATACAAAGCTATGTTGATGGCCTAGGGCTTTACTTAAAAAGAGAATTTGGATTTCTTTGATACTTTTTCTTCTGTTGTTAGAATTACATCCATTAGATTGTTGATTGCTATTGCTGATATTCATAATATGTATATTCATCAAATTGATGTAAAGCCAACGTTTTTGAATGAAGATTTAGATGACGAAATATATATGCAACAATCTGAAGATTTTCTTGTGGAATGCCAAGAGAATAAGGTATGCAGACTAACTAAGTCGTACTGACTTAAACAAGCACCTAAATAATAGAATGAGAAATTAGATTTATGCATGCTTGAAAATAGTTTTAAATTTAGTGAATTTGATAAATGTTTGTATTTCAAATCTATTAATAATTCTCATGTTATTATAAGCTTGTATGTAGATAATTTGTTAATTTTTGATACAAGCTTATTTATTATAGAAGGTACTAAAAATTTGCTTCATAATAATTTTAGTATGAAAAATCTTAGTGAAGCAAATATTGTTCTTGGCATGAGAATTACTAGAATGCATGATAAAATTTTCTTGATCAATCTCATTATGTAGAAAAAGTTTTGAATAAATTTGGTTATAGGGTATGTGCGATTTACCCCTACAACTAAAAAAAATTACAAAAGACTTTCTTAAACTATAAAAATGTGTAAAACATCCCCAAGACCCAAACAACCGCTCATAAATGGACAACAAATATCACGTGCTTGGCATGTGGTGCCATTAATTACTGATTAACTCAAAAAGTAATCATTAATTAACCCAAAAAATTAACAAAACTACTAATTAATCACTAATTACCTCTCCCTCCGTCTCTCACCCTCACCCTCATTTCTCATAGTCACCCCACCAACACTAGCGATAGCGGCAGCAACTGCCACTAGCTACCACTGCCACCAACACAAAGAACACCTTGATGCGTCTTCTTCCATCATCAACAGCAAGAGCTCCCATGTGACGAAGCAGAGTTGCAATAGATCCAACACCATCCAAAGCAATCGACTAAGATTTCAAAAACCTAGTTAAGAAAATCAGATTTAGAGGCTAAAAAAAGAGTCCATGGGATCGGATTGTCGCCGAGATAAAATATCTATGGAAAAAAGACTCAAGTTTCAAAGCTATTATGGCATTCCCCTAGTCAAAATCCCCTTCTTCCTCTCCCCTTTTGCTCTTAAATTTGAAGCAACACAAATTTTTCAGGAACACAGTACGATACCCATAAAGGCCAAAGGAAGAAGCTATGAGCAATTCTCCATGTAAAGATCAAAACCAATGATCAAAATCTCCTTCGCTGTCTTCAACCCATGACCGAAGGCCGCTAGATGGATTTACTAGGTGCCCTTTTGTAACTGAGTTGTTAACAATTATTAGGTTCAAATATTATTTGGGCAAAAAAGCTTTAGTTTTAACTGATGAAAGTGGTGATCATGACTATGGCGGTGACGACGCTGCTGCTGGTCAACTTGCCAGAGGTTGAAGATGACAAAATTAGAATATTACTATTTGGCCTTGACAAATTTTAAATATTACTGCTTGGCCCTGCATTTATAAATCCAATTTTCATTTATACCCTTATAAATTGCACTATGACCCATAATTAATAATTAATCATATCTTATGTGTAACACATTATGTTTTCTGTCTATTTATAGACAGCCATTTAGGTCTTCGAGATATTCTGCACATTTTCATAGTTCAAGGAGATCTTTTATAACTTTTTTTTAGTTTTGAGGATAAATCACACATACCTTATAGTTGAAGGAAATTTTTTAGACTTTCCCCATAAATATATAAAAATTCTTTGATTAGCCCCTCTATTTGAGAGAAGAAAAAAGGAAAAAAAATACATATGAGAACAATCAATAAACAAATGTTAGAACAATATCGTTCTAAAAAATTTAGAAACATGCATTTGGATTGTCATGGATTATGCAACCTCACTAAAAGGAACGTTTGACACAGCCTCTCTATTATGCTATGGAGCATAAAATGTTTGATGAGTATACCATTAGAAGCATAAATGATTTACTATATTCCTTTCAATATATTGCATAGGATCATCAGAATATGAAAATTGATTCATTAAATTGAAAATTTTACTAGCTCTTTTAACAACACAACCATTTCAAAATCTTCTACCTAAAAGAAGAAAAAGAACAAGAAAACCCTCAAAAACTTACGTCGGAAGCACCACAAATGCTGATATACTAAATAGCTACATGCTCTAGATACTAATAACAAGGAACGAAACCCTTCAAAGACCTTCTTACCCATAAAAAGTAAAGCTTTAAAGGTCTTCGTCAGAGAGGACATACACGACAACGTCATCAAATGAAGAAGCTTCAGCTCATGTGCATGAACTGGGATTCTGATTCCACCCCCAAATGATATAATCCATCACTAGAGCACTCCTGTCCTCTTTTCTTCAGGTCCTGAAAAACATTATGAGACGATAGAATGTCATAGAATTCATACATGGGATACATTCTCTGCAGATTAAGAATAGACCAAAAGGAAATCTGAGAGGTGCCTTGTACCAGGACAAAATAGATGTAGGTGGTGGGGTTTATAACTATATTTTCAACTACTAGAGAAGAACCACATCAGCTAACATAACCAGATATTTGAAGAAGCAATTATGATATATAGAGAAGAATGTAGCATTATCAACCCACTAAACACATACACTTGATCATAAGTGAAGCCATTAAGTGAAGCCATTGTACAAAAAGGATTTAAGAATATAAGACAGGAAAGAAGAGAAAACAAGCAGAAGTATACGCAGATCAGTTTCCGTAGAACCAACTTAAGGTTTCTAATGAAGAGTGATAAAGGAATAGAGAGGGTTTAAAAATAGCTCCACCATTCATGTATTCAAACTTATCGTGTTTAAAATTTTGCATGGGCCAGTGTTCCCTGATGCTAACTTCACAGATACTATTAGCTCCTTTTCGATACCACTGTATTCTGAGATGCACCAGAAGTTGGTCAACCTTCATCGCAATACTTAATGCACCAGCATTGCTCCACCTCCTCTTTATACAGTTCACTAATCTTAATAGCAACTCATCATGTATACCACGGACAATATTATCATTACTAACTCTAGCTTCTTTAACTAATATAATGATCTAAAAGAACTAGTGCCTTGTGTCTATAAGCAATCTCCAAAAGAGTTATCTCACTTGGGAAAATCATGGAGTTATTATGGGAAATTCAGCTTAAAGTAGAATTATAGAGGACTTTTCAAACTCCTAAGATCAAATGCCCTAGGTAATCATTCTTGCAATCCTGCCTTGCTCAAGCTGTTAATGACCTAACAAATTATGGAGTGTATTAGAAATCCCCCCCAAAAACATCTGTTCGAAGACCTTCTTTTAGTAGGTGTAGGGTTTCATGATCAGCTTTTAGTATCTCCATCCAAAGCAAGATCTCTAGATTCTCTATGGAATTTTCTCACTGCTACACTATTGCTTCTCATCCATTTTCTAATTCGTTGAGCCTAGGAATTCTTGCTGTTACCTTACATAACTGATAAAGATCAATTGTAGACTCTCAGAATAATTGGTGGAAGATGAAAGCTTCCAAACAGATCAGATACTTTGAAATTAAAGACTAAATTCTAGACATAAAACAATCAAAAGACTTGCATTCTTGTCTGAATAGTCAGGAAAAAGAGAAGACAACTAGAAACACTGTCCCTTACATTCTGACACTAGCCATCCAAAATTATCAAATAAAAGGACATGAAAAAACATCAAGGAACCAAATTAATAGGCAACTACTTTACTCACCCTCCAGTAGCGAAGACGGTGTTGCACCACTGTTGCAAAAACTCTAAACTGGGGCTAATTTCTTATTTCCATAAAAAGGAGCTCCTGTATCACATGATAACACCAACACAAAAAGAACAAAGGAAAGTGACCAATATGCTATACGTTACATTTAATAACCAAAGGAAAATTATATTGAGACCTTACATTTAATAGGAAAGAGTCATTTTGGTGAGCATGGTGGATGATGTTGCAAAATTTCCCAAGATGGTCGCATGTTAGCTGACAAAGGCATCCCAAACTCCAATACACCCTTTATCCATTTAATCCTGTTTACAAGTTCCTCCAAGTCCAAAATTGCAGCTTCCATTGTATTGGAAAACATGGAATTCAGACAGATGCTTTTATTACATCTCATCTTCTTTAAGGGATACTTATCATCATATCTATCATTTACTGCAGTTTTTCCCACCATTTCAGTTGATGCCTCTCTAACATGTGAACTCTCTGAACAACTAGTTTTTCCACTGCTGGTGTCACCAATATCAAACTCCATACCATTTGTGGCAGTATTGCAATGATTTTTAATTGCCACGGATATTTCTGGAGGGTCTATGAGGGCCTCAGAATTTTGAGAAGATTGTGAAGAATCAGATCTGAGCAATGCTCTTATTGTAGGCTGATGTTGAACAGTCTTTGCAACTCCATCAGCAGAATTTATGTTTACAACATCTCCTGCAACTGTAAAAGGTTGATGTGAAACAGCAGACAATTTTTAGAACAAGTCAGCAATATATAGTTGAACAAAATGCACCCAGAAAAACAAACTGTATAAAGAAAAATCAGACTAAAGTATGCTCCTAAAATGTCAAAAGAAATAACATAAAAAAGAAGAAAAGGAAGCTAAAAATTATTAGCCCTCAAATCTCTTTAAATATCTGTAAACAATAGCTCCCAAAAATATAGTGAGACACCAAAGCGATGCCCAAGAGTGCCCCACAAATAAATTAAGTAGAGTTAGCAACCAACATTTCTACAACAGGACTAAATTATGCCTCGTCTGCACACAGACAAGTAAATCCAAGATCAACAAATATCTAATGGAAAATCAAGAATGCACAACAGTATATTCTCAAGCTATATCACCTGAATTGACTACTGGCTTAATTATCTGAGCACAAGGATGCCTGCTTCCACCCTCCTGCAAGGGATAGCAAGCATATAAAGTAATGATGTAGGAACCAATTATGTAAGGAAGACAAAAATCACACGAAATAAGGTATCCACTATCCATCAATCAGCCAACGCAGTAAATTAAACAATTGCATCTGATGGTTACAAATGTATCAAGAGTCATATTTTCAACGAAAACAAAAGGGCTAAGGAAATACATGCCAAGAGTATTTTGATAATCATCTCTTGCAACACCATGAAAGCCATTGAATTTAGAAATCAGGCTACTGAAAGACCTGGCATGGTGATTGGTGATTGGTGATTGGTGAATGGCATTTAGATCACCAGCCGAACTACAGGTGCAGTAGCCATACAGGTGAAATCAGCAAGAAAGTAAAACATGTAATTACTAAATTAATATTAAAAAGGAAAGTTTCTAAAGATAATATATTAAGGTAGCGGATGCATAACTACTTGGAAGAATTTTACTATCAAACAACAATACTATAGTATAGAAGAACTTCATTTTCTATTTTCTCAATATCTGTTCTCCTATGAAGCCATATCCTTGTAGGAAACACTATAGAGACGTTTTGGTGTTTGGTATGCTTGCCCACATATTTTCCCTATTCAATTTTTTATTTCAAGCAACATTTCAGGCTGTGCCCAAATTGGGTTTTGAAACAGTAAGAAACCTTTTGAAATCATTTTGAAATGCCAAAACACACGTCAAAACACTATAGAAAAACACTTCTGAAATGCTCTGAAACTCAGTAACATGCATCAAAAACCTATTATTGGGAAGTCTATGCCACTAACAATTCAATTCTCCCTTTGGACTCCTATTTATAGTTTTGTTTCACAGAAACCTCACTTTCCAGGATGTAACCCCTTTCTCATCTTCAGAAATTTCAGGGTTGAGATTAAAAATGAATATGGTGACAAACTGACAATCCAACACTATAACTGATAAAATTTACATTAATAGGAGGTGATTGCTAAGCTACCCAAGGAGGGTAGCACTACTCCACAATGTTCCGATCAAACCCAGGTCCTAAAATTGGTGTCGTTGCAAAGATCTCAAAAAATTGAGTCACACAATGTGGGTCAGATTCCAAAACAGTTGACAGAATTTAAGATTAATTGTGTCAAACAAAATAATTATTCGTGGCTATTATTAATTTGGCACTTTTCCTGTATAGCTTTGTTTATTTTACCTCTGGGTGACTTTTTTTTTTTTTCGAGATCTTCGCAATGACACCAATTTCAAGATGTGAGTCCCACCAGAACCTCCTCGAATAAGGGAGTGGTGTAGCGCTACCCTCCTTTTGAAGGGGAGGTAGCATAGCACACACCTTAATAGGAACCAGAAAAATAATTTCTCCAAGCGAAATCTGAAGGTCCTAAACTATAAATAAAGAGAAAGAAGGCTGTGTGTGTCTTTAGACTATTTATCACACAGCATTATATATGTCTGACAGAGAATGGAAAGAAACAGAATTGGATGGAATCTCCCCAATGGGGTGTGGGGTAATGAATAGTTGCTTCTAAAAGTCATTGGGTGTGTTCATGAAGGGTCATATTGTTTCTAAAGGTCATATTCTTTCTTGTACACATGTTTCTCAGAACACAGGACACAACCAAAGAGTTATGGCTCTCTGTCAAAGTCATGTCTGCACATACCCTGATGTGTAAGTAAACAACATTTCAGGCATGTAATCTAGTGATTGCATCCGTACCAATATTCAGTGTATCCACCAATCAGTATAGGCCCAAAAAATCCATTCTTCTAGCTAGTCACTTAAACAAAATCTAATATTCAGTGCCTAAGCAGACTTACAAGATGTAAGAAACCAAATAAGAAATACATAACTTTACCTCTTTCCTTTATGAGTTGTAAATATTATATCAATTATTGACACAGATAGCTTTGACTGCAAAATTTAACTAGAAAACATAAACATGGGGAAAGATAAATTACAAACCAAAACGAATGTGAAATTGTGGGAGTATAGGCACACACCGTAGGCATAGGTACTGTCCAACCATTTTCCGGGCACCAGTCTAAAGATGGGCGCAGGTCCTCGCTGAAAACTTCATGAGATGATGGTCCTTCACCAAATGGAGGAAGTAACAAATCAATCTAGAAAGGCAATAAAACACAAGCGAGATAAATAAAATGCAACAGCAACAAAATGGTAAAGTACTTCCAAACAGGCGTTATCTTCAAGAACAAAATCCTAAAGAAGACTTTTTTATAGTGCAAATAGACTAGAAAGATACAATAACCACAAATTCAAGCTATCATTTTATCCATTTCTTGGGTAGTAATGTGTTTCTTTTAAAATAAGAACCACAACTTCTGCTAACACGCACTGACAAAGATAGCAGAAAAAATGGTGGAGTCAGTAGTAGATGGATATGGCACAATGCCACAATCCAGAAATAAAACTTTATCATTCATTAAATTAATATTCAAATAGCAAGTAGCATGTAGCATGTAGTAACATGAAAAGATAATTACAAACAAGTACTTAACCACTCAACAGTAGTTTTTCATTTAAAAAATTCAAAACTATTCATCAGAAAAGCTCAAATTTTAATTTTATTTCTATTATGCAACAGCCAAAACTTAAGGATGTATAATATATGCATGTATGTACATATGAACATCAGACACACGTGTAGAGAGAGAAAGAAGAGTGATCTGCACAAAGAATATTTTCTTCCTTGGAAAATTAGTTAAACACCTCTTGTCAGGAGGAATGTGGCGAAACCCTGGTACACATCCAAATTTGAAATATTACTAAAACAATATATGGGTGTGAAAATCATTATCATTAATGTTATTGTAGCAGCATTTGGAAGGAAAAATATGGGTAGCTTAAGGTGCTTCGGCGGGAGGTGAAGTAGCCACCAGAGGCGCAAAAAATTTATTAAATTCATATACAAGAACAAGTTTTATATCATAAAAAAAAAAAAAAAAAAAAAAAAAAANAAAAAAAAAAAAAAAAATCTAGATTCTCATTGAATACATATGTTTTTATATCATCATATATTCATAGCAATCAACATATACTAAGATGCTGTAAACTGTAAACTTGTGTAATCTTTAATAGTCCACTCTAATTTCTCATTGAACACATAGTTCTATATATGATATGATGATGGTTAGAAATGGTATGCTATATAGTAATCATTTTATGTACACATTATCTGATATTATCTCATAACACCTTACATACATCTTTCTAATTTTCTGACAGTAGATTCAGGACCATGGATATGTCAGATTTGAGGTTCCTCTACTTTTAAATCTTTTCATACCAATCTTATCTAGATTGGCACAAGGTGGGCCTGGGCAGAATCTTCTTGACTTCCTCTGCTCTGACCAAGCGCTGGAAGCTCATCTTTATCTGTGAGTTGATCTTTATGATTCTTCTTTTCTCTCTCTCTCTCTCTCGGATCAAGCGTTACTTACCCTTTTAAGGCACTTACAGGTAGCTAAAAGTTGTTTTAAGGCAAGGACAAGCAAGTGAAAACACCTCACAGAAGGCACCCCACAGACCTCAGTAAGAATAATAGAATCCTTCCCCCGAGAGAACACCTTTGACAACACAGCATTACAGTAATAATCTTTTCTCTTTGTAGACCAAATTGGTAGACAGGAAAAGATGAGTTGAATCCTATAAAACCAATGTCCTAAGCATAAAAAATGGAACCAAAAAAAAGAAAAGAGAGAAAGAAAATGTAAAACCTATGCTCAAAAAAGCTTGGATCTTGAAAGTCTAAATTGTCTAATTAAATAATTTCCAAGAATAATAGCACACTGAAGATACATAGAGAGAATTCAATATGACTAGAGAACATAGAGTTAAAGGCAAGGAACTATTACCTTAAGCTTTCCACTGTCCAATATTTCAGCTACTCTTCCAGACCAATAACAACCCTCAGTCCACCAATCTACCAAATCCCCCGCCTTCCATGCATTATTAACAATAACTATAACTTCTGAGATGGTACTGACATCAGGCTTTTCACTTTCATGATAGATAGTAGGAAAGTGAGGTCGAACCATCAATTGCATTTTTTTTGACTCACAGAAACCGGTTGGGGGTCTTTGAAATATCTTTATCCATAATATTTCTGCAAAGAAGTTCAGTAACAACTATAATTTCATATAAATGGTGATCCCTGCAACACATGGATTCTTAGTTTCCTTTTCCATGTTTTTATTTTTTTATTTTTTTAACAAATAGGCAGAGCAATTAGAGAGCTCTCTTTAGCTAAAGCCCTCTTTTTCTTTTTCGTTGTTTGATTTTCCTTATCCACAGTCATTGTTCTAATCTTTTCTCTTAACTAATTCTTCTTTTTATCTTAAAAGTAGAAAAGTACAATTCCATAAAAATAGAAATTAACCGTATTATCTTCTGCTTATCAAAGGGGAACATAAAACTTAGCATTTGACCCAACTGTTTTATGCTCAATCAGAAAAACAAATGTATGTTTCATATCAAATTTCATATGAATATCTTTTAGGTAAGAAATTACCAAGAACAACTCATATAAAAAACACTTTGTGTGCATAAACTTGAAACTCAAGTTTCACTTTTAGGAAGCAGCTTAAACACACTTACCTTGATCTGGATAGTCCAAATATTCAAACGCATGTTTCGCCTTATAATTTTTCTTGCTCATCTGTCTTATCTGACAGAAAGAAAATAGTAAAATAATTAAATGGAACTATTTAATATATGAAATTATTAGATTTTTCTAAAAGAACAGATAAAAAAAAATGTAACAGATATGAACATGCCAATCATAATAGTCACAGAGCATCGGGCATAAACGGCCAAAAGGGAACACAGGCACAACATTCAGAACTGAAAAATGGGAGTAATGGAACGGAGGGTGTTAAATTGTCAAACTGGATAATGAATCAAGACATTCAATTCTTTTTCCAGTAAAAGAAAAATATTAAGAGAGGAAGAATACAAGATGAAGGGAGGATAAGCTATCCTCTAAAAAGCAAACACAAAAGAAAAAGCCGCAAGAATAAAAGAAAAATTAATGTATAAGAGCTCTCCACCAAAGAACCATTGTCAAAAAAGACCATGAGCTGAATACCAAATATCTGCCAAAGAATAAGTGAGACAACTTGGGGCCAGCAGAGCAGCCAAGTCACGACAAAATAAGTTTTGGGAAAATTTGAAACAGCACAGATGTGGAACCCGTTCATTGCATATTAGCTTTCTTAAAACATCAGCCTCAAAAAAATCCTACCTGTTATGGTCCCACAACTTCCCCTTTTCCATTAAGTGGTCACCTAACTAGCATGTGACTTTTTAATGTTTCTGAATGGCTTACAACAGATCTAGGCTTTCTAATACTTAGGCTAGGCTTAGTACTAGAGACTGAAACCTAGTATAAATAATCTTGGAGCCATTGTATTCAGCTGTCTTACAATATATTTTTAAATATGAGTGGTTTGTATGCATAAGAACCCTAACTCTCTGTTCCTATCTCAATTTCTCATGTCCCCTCCAAAATGCTGTCATAAATAACTTTTGTTCTCACTCAATACTCCATCAATTTGGTATCAAAGATGATGGTTGGTCATGGTAGAGGCAAAGGTTGTAGAGGAAAACCAAGGACAACAAGCAGAATTAGCAAAAATGTGCAGGATGATTGAAGATTTATGGCGAGCAGTGCATGTAATACCCCAAGTCCCACATCGGGTGTGTGGGAGGTTGAATGATACTATATAATCATAAGATTTGACTACCTTGTCAACTTGGGCTAGCCTTTTGGGCCATGTGGATCAGCCTTAGTTGCCTTTAGCAAATCAAGCTTGGGGCATTACAAATGGTATCAAAGCAAACCGCTCGCCTGGCAACCAGTATGGAGGCTAACAATATTGGCGGGCTGGAGCATATATATCCCATGACACATGGAGATCTTGGGGCCAAATGCTATCTATGGGCCTAACGAGGACATTAGGCATATGAGTAAGGGAATTATGATACCTCAAGTACCAAATCAGATATGTGGGAGGTTGCATGAAACAGTACAAGCACTAAGATTTGACTACCTTGTCAATTTGGGTAGCCTCTTAGGCCATGTGGATCAGCCTTAGTTGCCTTAGGCACAATGATAGGGATGTGCATAAGCCCATATGGAGGTTTTAGAAGGTGATGGCAAAACCTTGACATACAAGGGATGAAGATTTGATTGCAAAGGAAATTTTTTCCCTTGAAACTGGACTCACTAATCAAGTGAGGGGGATTGGAGGAAAGACTAATCCATGCCCTAACTTTGAATGAAGGCTGAATCAAAATAGGGGTTGCAAATTTATGGGAAAAATGCATGCCAAGGATTATCTAGATTGGAAAACTAGTTTGGAAAATTACTTTGAATGGAAACCGATACAAGAAGATAGGAAGAGGTTGTTTTTGAAACTTAAAGGGCACTACACTTCAATGGTGGAAGAAAGTTGAGGATGTGAAAGCAATTTTTTTTTGGCTGACTGTATGTATGAATCTATATGAGGTTTCATCCTAATAGAGTCCAAGGTTCAGGTATTGGGCCAATGCATATTCAGCAAGATGCAAAGCCCAGAATATGGAGAGTTTACTCTAGGAGAAAGAAGAGTGGGGCAGAGGGGAATTCGGTTAGGGATATTTAGATGAGCTGGCAGTTGGTTAGAGGAAAGAGTGGGAATACTCACGTGTTCTGGTAGTTATAATGGGATAGATTCTGATTAGAAGGGGGGAGTAATTTTACTGTTAGATTCAAGTAGAGAATACATTCTCTGAGGAGCTTGGCTCTGGGCCATTGTAGGAAACCCTTTGAATTTGAATAATACTCCTGAGTCTTTTATTCTATTTTGTGGTTATCTTCTCTGGAATTGCTAGTTAATTTCTGGTGTCCTAACAATTTGGTCTGACCTACCGGATTATCATTGAGGGAGAGTTAAAGCATTGTTCTTAGAGATAGGGAAAATTCATGCCACCTAAAATGTCTGACAGAGTGGATGTTTTAGAGGCTGAACTGGCTTCGCTCAAGGTTGGAATGGGCGACATGCAAGCTTCATTCAAATCAGCCTTCCCGGACCTGCAGCACTCCTTGCTGCAAGAAGTGAGCAAAATCATCATTGGCGGTTCATCCACCTCAGGGAAAAATTCTACCCCGCCTCCGCGTAGACACGGAAGTGGAGAGACACAGGAGGACCCCTTAGAGGAATATAGAATGTCCGTACAAAAGGTGGAATTACCCATGTTCAATGGATCTGATCCTGTTGGATGGATAACACGAGCAGAAATCTATTTTGAAGTGCAGAATACATCCGAAGAAGTTAAACTTAAGCTAGCTAGGCTCAGCATGGAAGGGGTGACGATACACTGGTTCAACCTTCTGTTTGAGACCGAGGATCAATTGACTTGGGAAAAGTTGAAGAGAGCACTAATTGCTCGATGTGGGGGTCGCAAATTTGAGAATCCTTTTGAGGAACTTTCTGCCTTGAAGCAAACCGGTTCTGTCGAGGCTTACATCGAGCGATTTGAGCTAATTTCATCCCAGGTAAATAGGCTACCTGAGGAACAGTACATTGGGTATTTCATGAGTGGGTTGCAACCCATCATCCGGCGACGAGTCTGAACGTTCAACCCCACCTCTCGACAACAACTGATGAAAATGGCCAGGGACATTGAAGATGAAATGACCGGAGAAGAAGAAGTGGGAGATAGGCAGATACAGAGTCATTTTTGGGGTCAATCGGGTCAGAGAAGTGGGCCACGCCCTCACCCGGCCCATAGGGAGTTGGGTCTCTCACAATCGTCAGGCCTAGTCTCAAGCTCTGATGGGTGGAGTCTGGGTCGCAACAGACTGTCTGGATCGCCATTGCCGGGTCAAATTTCGAACAAGCTTTCTTCTTCCTCGTCGACGTCTGTGCCTTCTCGACGTAGTGAGGGTGATCGCAGGGGACTTCCGAACAAGGCGAAGGGGCTGCGCCATATTTCCTACCCCGAGTTGATGGACCGGAGATCCAAGGGACTATGTTTCCGATGCGGCGAGAGGTACCACCCCTTGCACCAATGTGCTGACAAACACCTTCGATTGTTGGTATTGGGCGAGAAAGAAACTTTAACCTCAGGGGGAGAAATAATAGCGGTGGAGGTTGAAGAGTCAGAGGAAGAGGGTGAGCTCGAATGCAAGGCCATGGGGTTATTCGGGTTGGCAGAGGAGGACCAAATGGGAAACAAAACCATGCGACTTGATGGAGTGCTACAAGGGGTCGCCATGGTAGTGTTAATAGATAGTGGAGCAACTCACAACTTTATCTCCATCGAATTAACACAAGCCTTGGGATTGAGGGTGTGTTCCACTGAGATGTTGGGAATTAGACTGGGTGATGGGCATCGAGTTCTTGCCCAAGGAAAATGCACTGGGTTGGTTCTGCGAATTGGGGGTTGACTTTCTGATTGATGCTTATGTCTTGGAGTTAGGGGGAATGGACGTTATTTTGGGTGTAGCTTGGCTGAAAACATTGGGGAAGGTGGTGATGGATTGGCAAAACATGACCATGGAATTTCAACAGAAGGGGAGACAGGTGATTTTGCAAGGAAACTCTGGTGAAGCCATGTCATCAAATCGCAGGCAGTCAGGTATCCCAAATTCAGCTCCATTGCACAGCTTTTTAGAGGCAATTTCAGTTGAAATAGGAGGCATTAGGTGGTTGCACTCTTTGACTGCATTGGAAACCGAAGTGCAGAATGAATTAACTACACAACAGCAACAAGAGATGTCAGGTTTGATGGACAATTTTGCAGCTGTTTTTCTGGAACTCAAGGGACTCCCTCCTAAAAGACAGTGTGTGCATTCTATTGTTTTGCAAGAAGGGCAAGGGCCAATCAATGTAAGACCTTATCGGTATCCCCACCGCCATAAGGAGGAAATTGAAAGGCAGGTTGCAGAAATGCTTCATACAAGTATTATTAAACCTAGCTCTAGCCCTTTCTCCAGTCCTGTACTTCTGGTTAAGAAGAAAGATGGCACTTGGAGATTATGTGTAGATTACAGAACTTTAAATAAGGCCACTATCCCGGATAAATACCCTATACCTGTTGTGGATGAGCTTCATGGTGTTCGTTTTTTCTCAAAGCTAGATTTGAAATCCGGTTTTCACCAAATACGAGTTAGGGAAGCTAATGTTGCCAAGACTGCTTTCCGGACTCATAATGGACATTACGAGTTTTTAGTAATGCCATTTGGACTCACTAATGCCCCGGCCACTTTTCAATCTGCTATGAATGACTTATTTCGGCCCTTTCTAAGGAAATTTGTGCTGGTGTTCTTTGATGACATTCTGATTTATAGTTCAGATTGGGCTTTACACTTACAGCATCTCACTATGGTGCTTGAGGTTCTGTCCAAGCAACAGTTTGTAGTAAACAGAAAAAAATGCAGTTTTGGGAAGAAAGCTGTGGAGTACCTTGGGCATATTATATCTAGTCAGGGTGTGGCAACTGACCCCACCAAGATACAAGCTGTGCTAGACTGGCCAATACCCAAAACGGTTAAAGGTGTACGAGGATTCCTAGGTTTGACTGGTTATTATCGGAAATTTGTCAAAGGATATGGACAAATTGCCAAACTTCTCACTCAGCTTACCAAATAAGACAACTTCCAATGGGGACCAGCATCCTTGGAGGCTTTTAAGAAACTTAAGGTGGTTATGACTACATCCCCTGTTCTGGCCCTTCCAGATTTTTCAAGGTCTTTTGAGGTGGAATGTGATGCTTCGGGTACGGGCATTGGAGCAGTCCTTATGCAAGACCGTAAACCAATCGCATATTTTGGCAAAGCTTTCTCCAGCAGCCATGTGTCTAAATCAGCATATGACAAAGAACTCATGGCCTTAGTTCTTGCAGTACAACATTGGAGACACTACCTTTTGGGACGGCCTTTCATCATTTATACTGACCAAAAGAGTTTGAAACACTTGTTGCAGCAGAAAATAACCACTCCTAATCAGCAGTCATGGATGGCAAAGCTTTTAGGATATCACTTTCAAGTGGTATATAAGCCAGGGCATGAGAACAAGGCTGCTGATGCGTTGTCTCGCTTGCATGAAGCCGGGGAGTTTCAAGCTATCATCTCCTATCCAGTTTGGTTAGAAGGAGCTCATATTGTTAATGAGGTCCATCTTGATCCACAGCTCAAACAAGTCGTTTCTGACTTGCAAAAGGACCCAAATTCTAGACCTGGTTTCACGCACCAGCAGGGGGTACTTCTCTATAAAAATCGATTAGTCCTACCTGCCTCTTCACCTTACATTCAGCTGCTACTAAAAGAGTTTCATTCCTCTCCCACCAGGGAACACTCGGACTTTCTTAGAACTTACAGAAGGATCGCTGGGAATTTGTATTGGGTTGGGATGAAACGATGCATTCAAGAATTTGTCAAGTCATGTGACACTTGTCAAAGGCAAAAATATGCTGCCACTTCCCCAGCTGGATTACTTCAGCCATTGCCGGTTCCAAATCAGATTTGGGAAGACATCTCTATGGATTTCATAACAGGCCTTCACAAATCTAAAGGATACGAAGCTATCTTGGTAGTGGTCGATTGTCTGTCAAAATATGGTCATTTTATTCTGTTAAAGCATCCTTATACTGCTAAGACGGTGGCTGAACTCTTTGTTAAAGAAATTATCTGGCTCCATGGGATTCCACAGTCTATAATCAGCGACCGTGACCCATTATTCCTCAGTAATTTCTGGCAGGAACTTTTTCGCATGCAAGGCACTTTGTTGAAGATGAGTTCTTCTTACCATCCAGAAACTAATGGTCAAACCGAAGTGCTTAACAGATGTCTTGAGACTTATCTGCGTTGCTTTGCCTCGGAGCAACCAAAAAATTGGTCATATTGGGTGTCTTGGGCGGAGTTATGGTATAATACCTCCTTTCATGCCTCTTCCGGCTCTACTCCCTTCAAAACTGTTTATGGCAAAAAGGCACCAACCTTAATTAAATACCTGCGGCATGAGACTAAAGTGGAGGCAGTGGCTGTGGAATTAAGTGACAGGGATGAAGCACTAGCTCAGCTCAAACACAATCTGAACCAGGTACAAGATCAAATGAAGAGGTTTGCTGATAAACACAGAACATTACAGTCCTTTCAGGTGGGTGAATGGGTTTTCTTAAAACTCCGTCCTCATAGACAGCAAACTATCCATAAGCGAATCAATCAGAAGCTGGCTGCTAGGTATTATGGCCCTTATCAGATTTTGGCAAAGTATGGAACAGTAGCTTACAAGCTGCAACTACCTCCACTTGCAAGGGTTCATCCAGTTTTCCATGTTTCCCAATTAAAAAAGGCAGTTGGGAATTATTCTGTGAATCCTGACCTGCCTCATGACCTTGGGGTTGAATTGGATGACCATGTGGAACCTAAGGAGATTCTGGCCAGTAGAGACATCTTAAGGGCAGGCACTCCTGTCCAACAATGCCTTGTAAAGTGGAAAGGGGGCTCCTCGGATGACACAACCTGGGAGGACACCGAGGTGTTACAAAGCCAGTTTCCCACCTTCAGCCTTGAGGACAAGGCTGAGCTTCCACAGGTTGGCAATGATAGAGTCCAAGGTTCAGGTATTGGGCCAATGCATATTCAGCAAGATGCAAAGCCCAGAATATGGAGAGTTTACACTAGGAGAAAGAAGAGTGGGGCAGAGGGGAATTCGGTTAGGGATATTTAGATGAGCTGGCAGTTGGTTAGAGGAAAGAGTGGGAATACTCACGTGTTCTGGTAGTTATAATGGGATAGATTCTGATTAGAAGGGGGGAGTAATTTTACTGTTAGATTCAGGCAGAGAATACATTCTCTGAGGAGCTTGGCTCTGGGCCATTGTAGGAAACCCTTTGAATTTGAATAATACTCCTGAGTCTTTTATTCTATTCTGTGGTTATCTTCTCTGGAATTGCTAGTTAATTTCTGGTGTCCTAACACATTCCTTAAAGCAAAACAATATGTCAATGGAGAAATACACTTTGGAGTTCAATAATCTGTTGAGTAGGGTTGGCTTGAATAACACAACAAAAATCTCGCTATCTTGTCGGTTTGTGTCGCTCTATTAATGATACCATGGCAGTTCATAGAAGGATTTGCATCACTTCACAAAATGCTGGTGTCATCCTTTGGGGGTTTCAAAGTGATCAAACAGCACATGCAGTGGTTGAGGAGCTGGTGCATCAAGTAAGGCAGTGGGGGAATGTAGCTCAATTTGATAGGAGTAATACAAGGAAGAGTATACCGAAATATGGATAGAAGTACATTTTGAAACATGTGCCTTAAAATTTGATTGCGTATCCCAATTTTGATGTTTCTCTTGTGGTGAAAGAGGACACAACTCATACTCTCGACCACAACAAAGAATTAACCTTGCAGAAGGAAGAGAGGAAGTACTAGAACCTATTTATGATGATTACCTTAATGAGGATTAAGAAATTGATGCGTATTTAGTGCAAAGGTCTCATTAATTGTTTTTAGAGCAATGACAACCACTATTAAAGATGAAACAAAAGACTAGAGGCAGAATAGACTTTGTTCTTCGTATATGTAAGACATGCAATTTCATTATTGATGGAGGTAGCATAGACAATGTTATATCAGAAGATGCACCGAAGAAATTGAGGTTGCCCCCTCAAATGCACCTACATCCTTATGAGATCATATGACTCAAAATGGGTAATGAGGTTCCTGTTACATCTAGAGGTTTACCATGAGTGACAATTTCGCACATGAACCTCAAGTGACATTGTGCACGTGGATGTTGGTCATATTCTTTTGGGTAGACCTTAGTTGTCTCATAATGATGTGGAGCAGCGTGCCAAGCCTAATACTTAATTTGATTTGATAGAGGTAACAAGAAGTATACATTGCATCCTATTAAGAAAGATGTTGTAGAGCCTCCTCACTCATCTAAGGGTAGTAAAATAAGTAAAATTATCATGCTGGTAGATTTGAAGAAGAGAGTACCAGAAATGGAGTTGTTATGCTTTGGTTAGCAAGGTAGTGACCAAATTGAAAAATTAGGTGAATACCCTCTTGAAATTCAATGATTATTGGATTCAATTATTTTTGGGGTTGCAAAGCTGTTTGGTTATCAACTACAAGTACCACGCAATGTAGCACGGTAGTGTGAACAGTAATTCTCCATGTTTCCTATTTCTATAATTTCCTTTTGAGTCTAGTTTCCCAATTTTGTAATTTCCTTTTTCAATTCTAGTCAAACCTTGTCTTCCCAAGCAAGATTAGTTTCAAGTTTTTCAAGTCTCATAAAGTTTTAGGTTTTCTAGTCTTAGTAGTTTTTAAGCACCAATATAGTTTTTCTGAGAGTTTTCTTTCTTTGAGACAAACCAAAAAAATTTATCTAGCTTCTTTTATAATTCTCCCTGATTCAGTTGGTATTAGAGCAAGGACCAACCTCGTTCAATGGCAACTGATCTTCCTAAAAACCTTGCAGCTAAGGGCCAACTCAATAAGCCTATTACACAAGGTCAATTCAACTGATTATCAACCACCCATCATTCTTCTTCTAAATCCTAATAACCAGCCGCCACAAATTCCAAACCACCAGAATCCAAGCCCATATTTTCAAAACCACCAAAATCCAAACCACCAAAATCTAGAACCCAAATTTCAAGCCCTAAGCCTTCAAAATCAGAATTTTCCAAAATCAAAAGAACCAAAACCTAAATTTTCCAAATCCAAACTTTCAAATTCAAAATTTCCAAAATCCAAACCCTGCCACAATATGGGCAACCAAACCCTATCACTCAACCTGTTGCACAACATATGGTAGGAGGCCAAATCCCAACCAGCCACCGAGGTAGCCAGCTTACAATGTTGATTCAGATGACAAGGCAGATTTTGCAGCCATTAGATAAAGGGATAGGCTCGTGGTTCATATAGCTATCAACTTAGGTGACCAAAACAATTGAATCTTAATGAACCTTTACATTTCCAAGAAGTTCTATTCATTGACCAAAAAATGAACTGAACAATATCAAGAAAGGTTTTACAAACAACTATCATGTTGCACAAGAAGAGCAAGAACCTTAAATAATTTAAAGTAACATATGCAACATGGAATCCTTGTCAATCAAGGAACATCTAATGGTATACTTAACTTTTTGAAAGAGTCTTTTAGTGGTCAAAAGTCCCAAACAACAGAAATAAGGTCAGCTTAAATTGTGTCATGCAAAATGGAGACTTTGATCATCAATGAATAAAATAAGGTCATCTTAAACTGGATCATGCAAAATGGAGACTTCGATCACCAATGAATTCCACACAAGATATAGATGTTTATAAAAATAATTTATTTAAAAAAACAAATAGATACCTTGCAACGAAACCATGCGCCACGGTAACCAACTTGAAAGGATCTTGACTCAACCACTTGACCAACATGAAATGGTAATCCTTTCATGTTTTAAAAATGAATTTCCAAGCTTTTCTATCTACTTACGAAAAGATGAAGAGAAGGACCTTATTAGAAACAAAGCTTAGAATTTGTTTGGAGATAACAAATGGTCCACAATCATGTTAAATCTCTTTCCTATAACACAAGTGACAAAGTAGAAGAGCTATTGATGAAATAGTAACAAAGCAAATAAGGGAAGAAACAATTGAACATGGAGTATATAAGAGGCACGTGATTATAAGTACTAGACCTTATAAAACACATGACAAGCCTATAAAGCATGCATTATACTACACATCGAAATGGTGCCCATTGATGTAAATTCTACATTATACTACAGCATGCATAGACTGTCACTAGAGTTTTTTGAATCTTTACTCCTACCAAAGCCTCTAAAGCTAATCAATGAAAATGCTCCAAATTCAAGCAACACACCCAAGATTTACCAATAACTCAAATAACCTACTACACATCAAAATGGTACCCATTGATGTAAATTGGGCAACTGTCTCTGACAAAGTGCTATACATAACACATGATAACTGAGAAAGCACTCAGTAAAACTGACACATATAATAAGTATTATAATCAAACTTCATATTGTTGTCCAAATGAGAGAGTTGATTTTAAGGGATTTTGAAAACCAAATGAGTTAACCTAGGAGAAATTCCCCTTTATTTGTAGAATGAGCAAGAAAGTGACATAAAGGCTAGGAATGCACAATAGACCCTGTCAACCTAGGGGATATCCTAATAGTTGAGCTCTGAGTACTTCATTGTTAAGGTTCCATGTTCAAATTTCACTATTTCATTGTTTATGGGAAGGGATAGCCCATCCTCCCATGGACAAAAGAAAAAAAGGGACTCCATAGGCGTGTTGGTTCACAAAACCAATCTTTATAGAATTGGAATGAAAATGGACTGGAATAGAATGATCATTCTTATTTCATTGTTAGTTCCATCAAGAATGAATTGATATGCATTTTGTATTTATATTTGGTACATAAAATCAGTATGAAATGGTATCATGATTATGACAAAGAACGATAAACAAGGAATTAAATAAAGTGCTGATTTCCAACTACCAAGGGGGGAATGATGTTTCTAATTTCTGCAGAATAAGGCCCAAGCCCTTTTTTTCAACCAAACTTGGGACTCTCCGCTCCCATAGAATTGAAGTTGGAATGAAATCACCATTCCCGTGTACCAAACACACTCCAAGCCCTCATATCTATATTGTAAAACATATGCATAGAATCAAGGACAAAATAGACTACAATACCAAAATAGATATATTAGAAGTCTAAAGAGTAAACAATTTTTGGATGAGATAATGATGTAAAGGAAAAAAGCAACAAAGATGAGCAAAGACCTCAAAAAGGAAATATGCTTACTCATAGATCATCCCAAAATTCATACAAGAATCATTGCTCTCACCTTAGAAAACCAATAATCTAAAAGAGAAATACCCCTAAGATGAATTCTAAAGGATTCAAATGAGTCACACAAATCCATAACTCACAATTCAATGCCATTAGAAAATTGCTTCTTCTAAAGATAAATGCCATAGAGTGCAATTGGCTAGCAAAGTTCTCTTAAGAAAAATGCTTCAATAAAAAACAAATCTTGGCTTTTAGAAAAGCCAAAGAGTTTTGCTTAACAAATCACCAAACAACCAAGACTAGAACCCTTCCTTCTACTAAAAATAAAAATTAGAAAAGTGTACCCAAAAATAAAAATTAGAAATAAACAATATATTTTCTTAAAAATAATCAAATTATATAAAAAATAATTTTTCATTTCGAATTTTTGCCTAATGCTTTTCTTGTCACACATTGGATATTTTACTAATTTTTTTAAAATAAAATTATATAAATGAAAGTTTATGTTTTAATTTTTCATATGTGCAAACAGTGACGGATCTATATACAAGGATCGGACAAATCATGAAATAATTTTCAATGGTTATATATATCATTTAACAAAGTTGCCCCCACCAACGCCATAGCATCCAAGCTTTTCCTCAGATACCACTCGCAACAATGGGAGAGCAAATTGGGACTCTTGAGAGAAAGCGTCGGACAAGAAATAAAAGCATACTTCGGACAGATATTTTTCTTTCCTTTACTTTGCACAGATTCATAAAGGAGACAGAGGATTACCCATAAGTAAGGAGACAAAGGATTACCCACACACCAAATCTGAAATTTCAATTCCTCTTTCTCGATCTGCTTCCTTTTCAATTCCGCTTGATCTGCTTCCTTTCTCCCTGCTTAGGGTCTCTATTTTTATTCCTCTTGCTCTAGCTCTGTCTCCATCTTTAATTGATACTCTTTCACTCTACCCTAGGTTCTTTCTCTCCATTGTTCTCTTTCTCAATCGTTCTATTCAGTTGCATTACCTTTTTCTTTCCTTCTTTTTTTCCCTCTTTTTATTGGACTGAAATAATGCAAAATTAAAAATAAATACTTAAATGGGCTTTTTTTTTTTTTACTGAAATAATGTCTTTTTAAAAAATAATAATAAAAATAGGTTAATTTTGAAAGTATTTATCGAAGTAGGTCTGTTTTTTTACCTAATAAACGCGTACGCATTTTTATCAAAAAACGATGATATAAAACTGCGTTTTTAACAATAAACACGAATTTAAAAATGCGTTTTATACTATAAACGCTGAAACAATTTAAGAAAAAACGCTTAAATGCAAACCGGTGCACCAGGGGAAGTGGACTGACTGCATTGGGAAGAGGAAAACGCAGGATTGAAATCTGTGTTTTCCATAAGAAAACACGGATTCCAATCTAGCGTTTTTCCTCCTTCCCAATGGCGGTCAACGCCCTTCCCAATGCTTCCCTTCCCCATGCACCCCCCCCGGCGCGCGCGCGGTCGAACCTTTCTTCTTCCTCCCACCCCCGAGCTTTCTCCTTTCCCATTCTCTCCCATTCTTCTTCCCATTCTCCAATTTTCCTCTCAAAATCATCTCATTTGTGTTTTGTTCTTCAAATGGCCAGTGATAGAGCAATTTCACCTGGACCAGTGGATGCCTCTGTGTTAACTTTACAAACAGCCCATATTTCTACTGAAATATGGAACAATGACAATGATGTTAGTCAATTTTAACTCAATCTTGTATTATGAATTTTTTAATTTTATGAGTTTAAATTTAACTTTAAATTTTTTGGTAGAATAATTATTAAATTAATGGAATTAAATTATTACTTTAGATTTTTGTATTAATTTGTGTTAGTGTTGATTAGAGTTAAAATTGAGTTTTAATTTACAAGTGTAGATTTATTAAATTTGTATGATTGAATTGTTAGTTCATATTTTTTTTGGTAGGGGGTTTGCTGTTAGGGGCTAATATTAGGTTAGGATTTTTGTCATATGCTTGATGTGTAATACTTTTAAAATATGTTTTTTTTTGAATTATTGTAATAGCGGTATAAAATTAGTTTTGTAATTTTTTTTATTGCTATATAATTTTTACCTGTATTATGTAATTTGTAGTTATGGAATAAATTTTAATTTTCAGATTGTGGTTCTGTGTATTTGTCTGAAATTTTAAATTCTTGGAATGTTCAAGTTTTAAGAGAGACTTTGCCCATATTTTAAAATTTGGTTTAGGGTTAGAGTTTAGCGATTAAATTTAGGCATTTGAGGTTATAGATTAACATTTTAGGAATTTGGGATAAGTATTTAGGGGTTTAAGTTAAGTCATTACGATTTGAGTTTTAAGATTTAGGGTTTTAGGTATAGGGTTTTAAATTTATAATAATTTGGATTAAATTTTAATATTATATTACTTGGTTTAAATTTGGACTAGATTTTAAAAATTAGTGTTAAGATTTGTAGTCTGAAAATTTTGATATATTGTTTAAGATTTGGGGTTTGTGATATGAGATTTGGGGTTTGTGATATGAGATTTAGGGTTTATGGTAAGACGTTTTGGGTTAAGGGTTTTGAGTTAGGGTTTAAGGTTGAGGTTAGTTGTTGAAATTTGTGATTTTGTGAATTAAGATTTTGGATTTTCCGGTATTCGGGTTTAGGATTCAGATTTTAGTGGTTAGAGTTATATTTTTTAGTTTGAGGTTTGGAGTTTGAAATTTGTGATTTAGTTATATAATAAATTGTAATTTTGTGATGGTGATTCTGTGTATTTGTGTGAAATTTTGAATTCCTGGAATGTTCAAGTTTTAAGGGAAACTTTGCCCAAATTTTTATTTATGGTTTAGGATTTGGAGTTTGTGATTTGGGTTTTAGGGTTTTTGGTTAAAGGTTTAGAGTTAGGGTTTTGGGGTTCAGGGTTCAAGTTTAGGGATTTGGGTTAAGGGTTTGAAGTGTGAGATTTAGTTTCAGGATTGGGTCTCGGATTAGGCTTTGAAGCTTGAGATTTATAATTTTAGTTTGGGGTTTTAGTATATTTTTTAGGTGCAAAGGTTTAGGGTTTGACATTTTATATTTTAAGTTAACGGTTTGGGATTTGAGATTAAGGGTTTAGGAGTTAAGGTAAGTGGTTTGCTTGGTGTGTTTGAATAAGGTGATATGATTTATGAAATTTTATTTCAGTCTCTTTATCAATATAATAAACGTTATTTTGATTTATGTTAGGAACCGAGACTCATTCGGCCTCGTTCTCACAAGGTCGAGCGCCCAGGCCCAGATTAGAGATTGATTCCATATCTTGAGAGGGCGGGTTTTGGACATGTCTACCATGTGAAACCAATGCATTTAGACTTACAGTATCTTTTTGCATTGGTGGAGATATGGCGTCCTGAGACTCACTCCTTCCACATGGCTTTCGGCGACTGCACTGTGACCCTACAAGACGTGGAGGTCTTGTTAGGGCTTAGAGTTGACGGCATCGCTCTTGGCGGGAGGAGCTACCATCCGTTATGGCACGACGAGGTAGTACGTCTATTAGGAGTAGCGCTCGATGTGAATGCCATTTCAAGTTCTCAGATTCGGATGTCGTGGTTGAAGCAGACATTCGAGCACTGTCCACCAGACACAAAACCACACGTACTACAGTATTATTCGCGGGCATACATACTCCTGTTGATTGGAGCATGGCTGATTCCAGAAACCACTAGGAACTACGTGCACTTGATGTACCTGCATATGCTGGAGGACTTTGACATTGCAGGGACAAGCAGCTGGGGTTCAGCTGTACTTGCTCATCTCTACCGGGGTTTGTGCAACTTTACCCTTGAGCGGAGCATGGATGTTGGAGGCTGTCTATTCCTCCAACAGGCTTGGGCGTTTGAGAGATTTCCTACGTTGTCTCCGTCGCCGTCCCCCGAAGCTCTCCCTCAGCCTTTTACTGTTCCAGTGGCGTATAGGTTAGTACATGTCATATTATTTATTATGTTTAAATACAAAATTATTTGCTTTGAGTGCTAATAATCAGTGTAATTTATGTTATAGGTGGAGACGTCCACTTAGTTATGTCTACATTAGACTGCGCGAGAGGAACCATGTGGAGTACCATCGTGCTTTTGATCATCTTCCAGATCATGAGGTGAGCAAGTTATAAATTGTAGTAATTACATTGTTATTAAATAAATTGACATATTGTATGCCCCGACTGTGTAATGACTTATTTTGACTATATAGGTTGTCTGGTAGCCGTATCGGAGCATTCAGCTACCATCGTTTTGCAGTAGCGGCGCTCAGATATGGATGGCTCGGGTTCCCCTTTGTTCATTTAATGTGATTCAGGGACATTACCTCGGGCGAGTCCTCCGCCAGTTTGGTGGCCTGCAGACCATTCCGGCTAATCCCCCAGATTATGACGATGAGTTAGAGAGTTGTAGCATACTGGGGAAGCAGGATACAAATTGGTTAGTTGAGCATTTTGCATATTACATGTTGTGGCATCGATGGCGACAGAGCTTAGTTAGGGCGACTCCGGGCATAGGAGTTGCAGCTGATTATATGTCATGGTTTCTTCGGATCACTCGGAAGTGGATGAGTCATACCCAAGCACAGCGTGACCAGGTTAGTGTAACAACACCATATGTTATCAAATGTAATCTGTTGTTAATTCATTATTAACTTTAAATTAATTGACATAATTTAGGATGACCTAAGCACACAATGTCACACTCTACCACAGTAGGATCCACCACATACATCTCCACCGTATCAGCGTCTACCGCCGCAGTAGGGTTCAGGGCCATTCCAGGGCCCCTATGCAAGACGACTATCGCTGGAGGACTGGGCTGTTTTCCAGTGTGAGATGCAGGTAGCCATGGGACCTGTGCTTGCGCGGTGGGGCATTATTCCCCCCGACGCTCCCGTTCAGCAGGGACAGGAAGTGCCACCCTAGTGCCCTGTGCGTAATGTGGAGCCATCGACATCAGGATTGTCATCAGGGACCAGGTCGTCAGGTCATAGTTCGGGGTCGTTGCGTAGATCGAGGAGTCGTGCTGGTCCTTCCACTTCAGCACCACGTGAGCCACTACAGTCCAGCTTCGGGGGACCCCAGTACACTGTGGATATGATGGGCCATGACACCATGGGGGGGAGCATTGTCTCCTCCATGTAATGTATTTAGCACTACTGTCGGTGTCCCACCATCCGCTGATAGTGTTCAGCTAGATCTTGGTCTCACAGTTGACCCAGTCACTGCATCTGTGGCGGATTGTTATATACATGGCCCAACATTCGAGACGTCATTCCTACCCTTCGTTCTTATCCCACAGAGCAGGACGGTCTTAGGATTCAGTTCAGTAGATCGTCATTACAAAAATTATACTTAGTGATGATAATAATAAAGTAATTTTGATAATACTGTATTAATTATACAGCATGAAATTATATTCATACTAAATTAATGTGTTAGAAAAATATATAACGAAAGTGGTTCAATTTCTTCTACAAAAACAACACACATAATAGAGGACGGTGTCAAGGTTGATCTTCCTTCCTGTTCGGACATCGCCTCCTGTTGTGGCCTTCCATACGACAAAGGCTGCATCTAATGATACCAGACGAAGATTCTCCACAATCCATCTCGTTCTGTATTCACCTTGAAACATGTCGTCCTTTTTCCCTTAGCAAGCCACGATTTGGGATTACCTTAATCCCGGCCAAAATTGGCCAACGCTCCTCTTCACCAATTGGGTGAAACTCTCCACTATACTCACGGATAAGCCTTTCAGTAGAGTACACTGGACTAACATACTTCCATGCATCGATTGCAATAGAGGCACAAGCTAATATGACGTGCGTACACAGTATATGAAAGGCTTGGAACTGACCACACGTACACTTTGAATCCTTTAGATTAAGAGTAAATGATCTCCCATTAATCTGGCCCGTAGAATCAAATAACTCCTCAACTTCAAACGATCCATTGTCTCTATTAAACAGTATTGGCCGATGTGAGGATGCGTAACGGCTATTATGGGTCATTCTTTTTTGGGCATCCTCAGTTTATGCTTGCCCACTCGTCAGTCTTGCCCGAGCCATTTCTCGTCTCTCTAAGAAAATACGATTCATCTGTAGTACGTGGCTCTGACAAGGGCCGTGATAGGCATGTTACGAGCACCTTTCAACGTGTCATTAACACATTCAGCCAAATTAGTTGTCATAAGGCCATATCGTCTACCTTATATGTCCTCTTGTTGTGTCCACTTTGCCTTATCAATGTCATTGATATATTGCCAAGCGTCTTCTTTCTGACATTCTCCATGTATATCTGTCATTAGCTCCTCAAATTTGATTGACTCAAACTGGGCACCTGTCAATTAAAGGTCAAAGTAAAATTGTCACCATTCAGTGTGATACAAAGTTAAGACTGATAAAATATTAACATATTGGTGATTAATAATTTTACCAGCTCTGTAAATTTTGTGTTTCAAAGTCACATCCTTGAAGTTCGTGTTCCAGTTTCTCACAACGTGGCGTAAACAGAAAAAATTGTGAGCCAATGGTGGACGCCAGCCAACATCTACATCTTCAATAGATGACAATATGCTCACATGTCGATCTGAAATTAGCGCTAAATCTTCCATGTTCCTAGCCACATGCTGTCTCAGATGTTTCAAAAACCATGACTACGCTTCTTTGGTTTCACCTTCCACAACAGCATAAGCCAGAGGCAAGGGAGATCGAGATCCGTCTTGTGTAGTAGTGATTAGTAATGTCTGCTTGTACTTCCCATACAAGAAAGTACCATCAATTTGGATAACTGGCTTGCACCAACAAAATGCATCAATACATGGTTTAAAAGCTCAAAAAACACGTCGAAATCTCCTCAATGTAGGATCATCTGCTAGCCTTCCCATCCATTGATCATCCATACACCATTCCACCACGATTTCGGGTGCATCTCTCTGCAATGCAACCATCCATCTTGGTAACTTACTGTAATTCTCTTCCCAATCACCATATATACGAGCGATTGTTCTTTGCTTCGCAAGCCACGCTTTTCTATACGAGATTTGATAGAAAATTTTATTTCTTATGCGTTCTTGTATCAGCTTAATTCGCACATCTGCCTTCTCCTCAATCATGCTAACAATCAAGGTCGTAACCACCTTAACATCCAGTTGTTTGTGGTCTTGAGTTAAGGTGGCATTTGTGTAACTATGTGGTCCATTGTACTTCCTGATCTCTCACATATTGCTTTTACTTCTTAAACAGGCCCTAAGTCTCCAATTGCATCCAGAACCATAGTTATTACACTCCAAAATTAGCTTATCAAGTTTAGATTCTTTCACCCTGAAATTATGATGCGTGTAAATGGCGTATTGCTTCACAGTTGATTGAAGATTTTCTTTGCTGGTGAACTGTTGACCTATTTGCAATTTCTCGCCTCTTTGCCACCTATTAACTCCGGAACCTTCTTCAAGAATATCATTTTGTTGTAACGCCTCCAAGTTCACATATGAATAGTATGGAGGAAGGACCAACTGAATTAGTGTCACTTGTTGGACTTCCTCCCCGAGCAGCGTGACGTTCAAATCTAACACCTGCTCATATTCGTTGTCTCCGCCTGATTCTTCCTCATCTGGCACGTACTCTGTGTCCTCATCATCACTTGTGTCAAGTATAGGATCAATAGGAGAGTTACACCCCTGATATTCGTCTGCTCAATTATAGGGTTCGCTGCCTCCAACTTCATATACCGGTCTTGTCCAAACGTTCAAACCCAGCAACAAATTGTTACACGACGTCACAGGGCCGTTTTCAGGGATACGAGCTTGGCTAGAACTAGCCAAACTATGTTGAAATCCATATGAACCAAGTTCCGGTTGATAATATGGTTCTGCTTCTATCCCTTCTTGACTATATGGAGGATAAGAAGTAGGAATTGAACAAATACCACTAGCATCAACACCTTCTTCATCATCACCACCACTAACTTCATTGTTAACAATTTTCACCTCAACATATAACTCAATGGCACCTAGAGATTTAAGTTTACTATGATTTTCAAACATAGATTCTACATCCTCATCAGAGCTCAGCTCAATAACATTATAAAATAATGGATTAACAGATATAGGAACTCTATAAATAATTTTGTCAACAACTGCATTGTCTAACAAACCCAATTTTTGATGAATATAAAATTGTAAACGTTGTAGTCCACATCTGTTCTTCAAATTCAAACCAACGGGTCTAGGACCATTATACATGACACCTTGAGAACCATCATATATTTGACCATTGTAATAAACTAATGGCCAAGTCTACAATACCCATTGATGAAAATGGGTATTGGTGCAAAGCCTAATATTGAACGTTGGATTTTCATTCAATGGTCCAGATTGTGTTTAATGCTACCTGAAGAATCGGTTTTAAGAAATGTAGCAATATGACCCAGTATTTTTAAAAAATTATGCATTGACCCCAAAAAATTAATTTTGCAGATATTTCAATTTTTTTACCGTCATGCATTGTTCTGATCTCTCTAATCTTTTTCCCAAATCAAATCCCTAAAATTCATCTCCTTCTTCGCAAAACTGTTTCTCATCTCTTCCAATTTTGTTTCTAAACTACTTCAATCTCTGCTAGTGTTATAAGCTAGTTTTTCGCCTTATTTCTCCTTAAAACCACTTCAACATGAGATTTGCCAACCAACTCAAATGCTCTTCCTGGATGAAATCCAAAGGCAAGGATGTGCCCAGAAATACCAAGAACACTCCCTTTGTGGTTTCTGATTCTTCCTCAAATACCATCAAATCCTTACAAGAAGCTCTCGACAGAAGTGAGCAATATGCAAAATCCAGTACCAAAGGCAAAGAACAAGTTCCAGATGTTGAACTAGCTTCGTCTTCGTAGAGAAATGGGGAGAGAGAGAGAGAGAGAGAGAGAGAGAGAGAGAGAGGGAGAGAGAGAGATGGGCACCGAAGAACATGTGGGCCCCATCGGCGTTGAAGAATGGGGTGTCGTTGAGAACAAGAGCTTGAATCGAGACCAGGATTTGAAGAATCATGGACTGAGATGGGTTCCATTTCTCACTCTTCTTCCCTGACCATGTGTTAAGCAGGCTCAGGCAAACCTTGCCGTCTGGAAGAAAAATCGGGTTAACGTTGAGTCTGAAAGAATGGTAATGGACTCGGGGTGGGTGGTTTGGGTAATCATCTGGGAATGCGATGTCGAATAAGAAGAGACCATCATGGTATGGTGTGCCTGCAACTTTGCAGCAATTGCTGAATTGGGAGATCCAATTTGGATTTGTAGCTCATGAATTTGTTGATTTCACGAGATGGGTCGAAACCCAGATTGGGATTTTGCTGTTTTTGGTTAGTGGGGAATAAATGTAAATACATAAATTTTTTTCGGCCAAAATATAATTAATCATTTATAGTTAATATTAAGTCATCAAATCTGAGACATACATGTGGCTTAATCTCAGCCATTGATTAGGCTTTGCACCAATACCCATTTTCATCAATGGGTATTGTAGACTTGGCCTAAACTAATAGAAGCATCTTCCTCCTAAATTATCAATAATACATATTATTAATATCATCACAATATCTTAAGTCTTAAATACTAATAATAATTTAACATCAAATATTAAACAGTAATCTAATAAAAATTTAAAATAAAAAGCATATTAAATACTAAAAAATTAAACATATCTTAACCACTTTTAAAACGTTAACTTGCACGATCAACGATAACAACTTCATACACTTTCTGCACTTGCAAAAAAAATTTCTCACAACATTTTCACAAAAAAAGTTCCTGCACCTCTCGGAATCCACTCAAGACTTCGACTTCGACCAAATGAAATCGAAAGCCTATTTATAGAAGATATCTCATGAAAAAAATGCTGATTTGAGGTCATTACAATGTCAGTGTTTTACAGTAACAAAATGACGTTTTCACAGCGAAAACCAGCATTTAACAGGTGTTAGAGTCAAATTCGCATTTTCTTAAAGAAAACGTGGATTTCATTCCACGTTTTCTTTAAGAAAACGCGGATCTAAATCAACGTTTTCTCTCTTCTCCTCCTTGTTAGTGCACGTTGCATTGGGCACCGCTATTTCATTTCAGCGTTTTTTGTAATTTGTTTCAGCGTTTATTGTATAAAACGTATTTTTAAATTCGCGTTTGTTATTAAAAATGCAGTTTCATATCAGCGTTTTTTGATAAAAACGCATACGCGTTTATTAGGCAAAAAATAGACTCACTTCGGTAAATACTTTCAAAAGTAACTTATTTTAGTATTTATTTTTTAAAAAGGTATTATTTCAGTAAAAAAAGCCACTTAAATGATTACGGTTAAAATTATTTATAAAATTGGGTTTATTTTAAACATTTTAATCAATTAATAATTAATAACATAGGACACACCATTTTAGGATCTGTTTGCTTTTGTCATTTTTTGTTTCTATTTTCAATGAAAACAAAAAAAGGGGCTTGAAAATATGTTTGTTTCAGTTTAATAAAAATGTTTTGTTAAAAATATTTTTTAAATTGGACCCAAATCTAAAAATAAAAAAAAAATTGTTTTCAGTGTTTTCTTTCTAAATTTTTGAAAATAAGAAATGAAAAGGTGAAAATACGGTGGCAATTTTAAAATTATATTGAAGACACGTAAAAAGGCGATGACAATCTTATAATTATAATGAAAATGAGTTTTATGTGAAACCTTCTCTTTGTCCACGATGGGCAAGCGCTCTTCTCTTCCTCCATGATTCAAGCGTTGTGAACCAGGAACAAGCAAGCGAAGGCAACAGATTTTGAGTTTTTGTGCTTTGTTCCATGTTTTTCTCATCTCTTTTTATTACCTTTAGTATAAGTTAGTTTAACATTAGTGCTTTGTGAGCTGAATGGAGAGGAGATTTTATGGGATTCAATTCATTCTACTCTTTTTGCTGTAAACAAAGTATAGTAGTTTTTTATATATTAATTCTACTATTTTTGCTAAAAATTTCCAATGAATGAGGTTCCTATGATGAGCAAGGCGTGAAAAATTTCAAGGTTTCTCTTTCAAAGCTTCAAAGCTAGAAGCACAGTTATGGAAGCAAAGCCAAGTTCTATCTCTGGTTCATAAGCCTGATGTTCTCAAGGTGCTTATTAAGGGAATGGTATTTATTGAATTGAATTCAACTCAAGTGGGCAAGGGAGGGTTGGTAAACGTAGAGAGATAGTAGCTGTAGCCAATTTATCTTTTCTCCTGATTGTTGTCTTAGCAGAAGGAAATGAAAAATATTAGTTGAAAAGTTCAACTTCATAGTTTCTAAATTGAGCTTTCTCTAGGAAGGTGTAAGAGAATTCAACCTACACAACCAATCAACACAACAACCAAACAACACCAAGAATAGCAGAAACTATTGCAGTAATATCACAAACACTTGGTAAACAAATTAAACTAGAAAATAAGCAATGAAACAGAAATAAAGGAAGATGAACACCAGATGTACGTGGTTCAGCCAAGATGGCTTACATCCACGGGAGAGAGCATTTCCACTATGATTAACACAATCAAGATCAACTCCTTTTACAATAGAGTACCCCTTTGGCCTATGTTCTTGCTCCTTCAACATATATCAGCAAGAACCCCCCAAGCCTCTCTCTATTCTTCACTCTCAATCTCTTTATTCTTCTCTTCTTTGATTTATCTCAAGCCTAGAAAATGCTAATCTCAAGCTTATCTCTAACTGCCCACATCACACGTTTATATAGGAATTAGTAATCAATTAGCTTTAGTAGGTTATGGCCATTAACCGCCTAACTGATTTATGAGACACTTTACATCACACGGCCATGTGTTTTGAAGGATACGCCCGTGTTGCACGCCGTGTCTTCAGTCTTGAACCTCACCTAAGTGACACGCCTATGTCTGAGGCCGTGCTAGTCAGTCAAAGACCACTCTTGAGTAACACACCAGTGAACACGCCCCGTGTCTGAATGTCTGAGGTTGTGTTTGAACTCCAGAGCCTCACTTAAGTGACACACTCAGATTCATAAGTGAACACAGTCATGTCTGCAGCCCGTGTTTGACTTATTCCAGAGCATATCATCACAAAAGGCTTGGCAAATAGATTATTACTCTTTCCATTTCACTGTAAATTAATTATGCGTCTAAAAATTTGTAGTAGAGAATGCGAAGGTTTGGCAATAACAAGGTGGATGAATGTTTATTATGTAAATTTAAAGAAGCTTTCATGAAATCAGCTTATCCCATTGTTTCACGTGCATCTATGAATAAATAAATGAACTTAAAAAAAAGTTTCACCGGTTGAATAGCTAAAGCAAAGCTCTAAATTCATTATTTCAGTTACTTCTGTCTTTTTAGATTAATGACAGATGCATCTCAGTTACTCTATTATTGACTGATTACTAGTCCATATGCTATTGTATTTTGTATTTTGTTTTTGCCTTTGATTTATGTTAGTATCTGTATATATTATAGTTGGATATGAAAATGCCATATTCTTTGATTGGTTCTGGCTATTGCTAACCACATTGGTCGGATGTTTCATTCAATAGAATTTTTTGGCATGGTAAGGTTGACTATTAAGCATGGTCGATCTTTAGAAGATTGTTTGTAGATATTCTGCATTTTGATTTCTTATAGCCCTTGTACTTCTGTTAATTATCTGTGTTCCCTTCATGTGCTTTCATCAAAATTGGATTATTTAACTTTTTGATTTGTTTCCTAGGACTTCTTATTTGATAAGTTTATCCTAATTTGCTCTTCAATATCATTTTAGTTTTGACATTAGTGGGTTTCATGTAATCTAAAATAAGTAATAATTAGCATAGGGATGACCATCACATTTGTGATACTGAAGTTGTTGGTTGTTGCTTGTATTTTGGCCGTGCCCTTTGGGACTGTATAATGTTGATGCCATATAAGTCCCCCTTCTATTTAAATTGTGTATGCCATCAACATTCTTGTCGACTTACCGTTGCACTTGTCTTGTTGGTGATATTATTGGGTTCTTGAGTATGTCAGTATTTGTCTCCTCACTTGGTTATATGACGTGAAGTATGCGATCATATACTGAGTCACTAAAGATATTTGATCATTGAGAGAAGAGAAATATGGAATTGTCTTCAGATGTAGTGCTATATGGGAGTTAACTAGCTGTATGGATTCTTTTTTTGTTCTGTTTTGTATTCAGTGGGGCCAGGAAGCAATTTTTAATTGACTTCTGTTGTGAACAGCAGGTTGCCCCATAATATATTTGTGTGCTCTACTTTTTTCTGATTGTTTTTCCTTCTTTGACTGCAACCTTTTGGTTACATTGTCTTTCAATTCACATTCATAAGTTGCATGCTATGGGCTTTGAAGAAATTATCTTAGGCGTTTTTCTATGTTGAGTGCTTGTAAAACATAGAAGTGGTCTGCGTAAGGTTTATAACTGTTTATACATTGGAAAATGCTAAGTAGCCAGAATTTTTCTTGACAAACTTGTTGCTAAACTGAGTAGCATTACTCTTTTAGATTAACCTTGATGCTGACTTGGGAGTGATGTCCTTGTGTTTTTTGTTTGTTATCTCCTGAGAACTTGGTTTTTAGTTTACTCAAGTTGCTTGCTGACTCATTGTAATGGGGATTCTGTATGCTTTGTTTCTGATTCTTTTTCTTTGCATTCTTGGTTTTATCTTTTAAATTGAAAGTGGGTTGTCTGAGCTGTGTGCCTTGACATGGGCTATTTGATCACTATAGTTCACAAGAAAATTAAGCCATGATCTGTTTGCATATTTCAATATAAATTTGTGAAAATCCATTTCAGTTTGTATATTCTTTTAGTCACTTATACATTGTAGACCTCCTAAGCTAGAATGCTCTAATGCCAGTGAGATTGTCAGTTAAAAGGAGTGCTTGTTTGATGATGTGTAGAAGCAAATGTATATGCATGATTTGCTATCTTATATTGACTAATAGTTCATGTGATGCTGGAATGCATAGTGAGTTGTCCCTACAGTTTGATGACTTATTTAAGAAGGCTTGGGAAGATGATGCTGTTACAGATCAAGAGGAAGATGGTATCATGACCTACACTCATAATCTCTTGATAACCGCATGTCTCTTGACCTAGATTTTATACCTAGAAATTCTTGCATCGCGCCCTAACCATGTGGACCAAACTACTGCCACCAGTTCATATTTTCATGAGACCAAACTGTCCCGTTCTCTTTTCTTTACTTTTTTTTTTTTTGCATGAGAATGAATTTTCACTAGATGAGATTTTGTCAACTGAATCAGAAGGATCAAAATTGCCTTTGGATGGATTTAGTGATGGTGGTAGACAACAGCAAAAGGAGGTAAATAGTTGTGAACTAGGGCTACAATGATTTCTGCATATGACAATACTTTTAAGTTATTATGCATTTATATTCGTCTTGCAATTCTGTGGCATTATTTGAGACTGGAAAGCCCACCCATTTCTTTTGGCAGGCTTGGGCTATACATGGAAGTGGTAATATATTGGAATGTTCTCCCTCCCCTACCCCTGCCCCAGGATGGAAATTAATATTTGGGCTCGTGGTTTCAATTGGTGGTTTTATAGTCTGGGTCAAATGTCAGTTCATCCTTACTCTTGAGGGGAAGAGATGGCCTTTGTTATCTAGAAACTATTTAATTTTTGGCCTTTTCAGTTTGATCATAGGCACTGGACGAGCTGCATGAATGATTTTGCTATTTCTATATTATCTTAAAGAAACTATTTAGGGGTGCTATGCTACACCTCCTTGATGTGACTTATGTCATATCTTTGATTTCTTCTCTCTTTTTTGTTTGTTTCCTTTTTGTGTTTTACTATGAGAAGTTACTGAGCTTATATTACCTTGAAGTGAGCTAGAGTACTTTGACATTTGTAGCATGAATATGCTACTCATAATCTTCTTTCTTATAATTTTCCCTTGTTTCCTTCCTTTATAACAATCACAGGCTATTTATTATCTGGAAAAGGGGAAATCTATTTTTGTGGTTGCTCAGACATCAGCTGGAAAGACAGTAGTTGCAGAATATGCATTTGCTTTAGCATCAAAGGTATGCCTAAATTCTTGACTGTTAGTTTATTTTCTTTCATTCTTTCTGTTAGCTTCTCATGAGGATAGTTGTTTGAATCCATGAACCATATTGCACAATAGTATTGGAGAATTGTGATTAAATAGCGTAGTGCTTTTATACTATGATAATATTGAGACGAAGCTTCTACGTTAAATTTTCCCCTTTCAGATATGCCTACCTATTAATTTGTCTACAATACAAGAAAATGTGCTTACATTTATTGATTTTTTTTTTTTTCAATCTAAATTCATGCAGCATGACACTAGAGCTGTGTATACTGCTTCAATAAAAACTATCAGCAATCAGAAATAAAAAGATTTTGTGGGAAGTTAGATGTTGAGTTTTGATGATGCCTATGTTGAGATCAGTGAATGAGGTTGGTTCAAGGTAAGGTCAGGTATCGAAGCTTCAGGTCGGGTATGGGCTAGAGATCTAATATGCACAGTAAACACAAGTGAACTATGGACCAGGTAGAAATATTCGGACTCCAAAGGTCAAGTTAGATTAACCCAAGCTAAGGAGAGTCAAAAGTCATTATACCTGTTGGGATGGAGTACATATAGGGAGAGGAAAAAGTATAAGGGGTATGGTGATAATTAGGAAAATTGGGCCTTAATGGGCCTAGGTGATTTTGGGCCTTGTTAAGGATATCTACACATGTTAGGAGGGTTGGCTTAATAGTCCTATCATCGCAATGTTTAAAGTAACTAGCCATGTGTCACAAGCTGAGTGGGCCACTCGTCGCATTATAAGAGTGAATGGTGCATACTGGGGATTGACCACTCTTGATCTGCTGGTAAAGCTTGAAACTGTGGATGTGGATAAGGTTGTTTCATGGGTCATGAGTTGTCAACATGAGTCAGGTTCTTCAAAATCCTATTTGCTTTCTTAGGTCAGAATCAGGATTTTGTTAAACATTGTTAACCTTGATAATTTCTTATCTTATGAGATATTAGTGTTATATAGGGGGATTTGGTGGTAATGTTGGACATGATCCACACATACTGTATACGTTAAGTGCTGTCTAGGCTTTGGCTCTCTTTGACAAGCTTGATGTTATTGATGTGGATAAAGTGACAAATTGTATCCTTTGGCACACAGATTGGTATACTCTGAAGGTGTTTCATATTCACAAGTCCTTCTTTTCTACAAAGGATCCTTTGGTTTTTCTGTAAAGTTTGTAATGTGACATGATACTTCTGTTTGCTTATTAGGATTTGCGGCACACTTGACCTCCATGTTTACTTTTGATGTTGTGCTAAAATAGCTTATTATTCATTATAAAATAAATAGTAAAACGAGTTTTTGTTTGTGAGTTGATTGTTACTCAAAAGCCACCAGTGAAATTTAGTATTAAACTTTGCACCAGATCTTGCGAAGAAATTATTACTGCACGCTAATTGTTTTTCACACTTTGTCACACTGCCTTGTTGGCACTATCTTCGCCATACAGACAAAAGTGTAAGTGGATCCAGACCACTTATACCAGTGTAGTATTATTCGATCTTTTGTTTCTTAATTTTTTATGTCAAATATTGTCAACCTTCAAAATGAGGATGGATCCTTTACAGGGGATATGTGGGGTGAAGTTGATACACGGTATTTTACCTCTCCTTATTTTCTGTTACCTTGGAATATTGAGCATGTTTGGACTTGGTTTTATTTTTACTTAACCCACAATTTTCTTTTTCTTAGGTTCTCATATATTGCTATTTGTTGTCTATCAATATTACATCGATTGGATAAAATCAATGTGGAGAAGGCTGTGAAGTACATTCTAAGTTGCAAAAATATGGATGGTGGCTTTGGTTGCACACCTGGTGGGGAATCTCATGCTGGGGAAAGTATGTAATATATTTACTCAAGATCTTTATTTGAATATTACTTTCCAAGTATTCAATGTATGTACTTTTCACTCCCTTTGATATTTATATTGCTTATTTCTTCTCAACATGAGTCTATATGGTTAGAAGTTATGATGTGGATCCACTTGAAGAAACCAAGCCAAATCCAATCCAAATTAGCCAAGGATCCCAAGAAGATTGAATAACAGAAAATCAAGCAATGATGGATGGAAAATATGTGAAGACCTTTGAAAATCAAGTAAGGCAACCTAGTTACAGCAATGCTTAACTAACCCTCCTTAACCCGAATAATCAACAATCAACATGAACGAGATGTAGAAGTGAATAAACCGCCACACTCTAGATTAGGGAAGAAGGAGAGTGATAAGGTTCAGAAACACCATGCTAGGAATCCACCTAGATGGCTTGAGTTGTCCATGTAGAGAACAAGAGAAAAAACTTCTCAATTCTATTATCAAAATGTTAAATTCGTTGCTAAAGACAAAGGCTTCAACTCCTTAAATAGTTTAGGAGAAAAATCAACAAGTCTTAACACAAAATACCCCAAAGGAAAGTAAAACTCGTAGAACTAAACTAGCGTGACATAGCCTAGCAACATGGCCGTGTTCCTACCTGTGTTGTCACCTCCAGTAAGTCTGTTGCCAGGACATGGTCGACGACACGCCCGTGTTCTACCTCCAGTGACTAGTTGGTCTCGGGTGTCTCGACACAGTCATAGACACGCCCGTGTTCATGCCTATGTTGCCTCTCAGGTAGCATGACACGACCCGTGTTCCTCTATGGTTAGGCCGTGTTTCTTCTCTGTAAGCATGACACGGCCAGGATCTAGGAGAACACGGCCGTGTTCCCCTTCCCTTGCAGCTATGCATGCGAGCCACTTCATTTGGTTTGTCTTGGTGTCCTCCAGAGCCAAGTCCTCTTCATTGCATATTTGTTTCAGCAGCAATCCAACATGTATTTTAAGGTGCTTTGCCCCAGACCTAGTGATAGGACCTTCAAGTTCTTCCTTGGTCTCAGCTATGCTTCCTTGGTCCCCATCAAGTTATGAACATAAAATGATTTCTCTCCTATGCTGCGCATAGTGAGACAAAAAAGGATATGCCATGTTGATTATTTGTAAATTTCTCATGTCTATGTACATAAACTCTGTGCATAAATCTCCAAATAAACCTAAAGGCTAGTGTTAGAGGTGATAAATATCATATTCAAAAGTCAGGTCACTTTAATGAGCATGAAGTTAACCCTTAACCTCTAAGAGGTTAACTGAAGTTTTGAGTCCAGAGAGGCTCTTCAGGAAAGGCATTTTTTTGGGAGTTTGAAACCCTATTTCAGCAGTGCTTCCCTTGAGGCTACTTTGAGACTTTGGTATGATCTAGTACTTGATTGTTCTTGTGGAATGCGAGGACTGGATTTACTGTCTAGATTAGTTGGGACGAATCTCCTAATACTCATAACCAATGCTAAGGATGGAAAAGATCATGTGGCATAAAGCTATGTTCCATTTGCTTTATCCACAAAGCTTTCTAATATATTGAAAAGTAGTTGCTTGGTGGACTCCTAATAGAAAAGATTTAGTTTTTATTTTTTTTATAAAGAAAAAAAAAAACTGACGTCAATATTTGTTCATATTTATGCCAAAATTGTTGCTTATATAGATATCAGGCCTATCTTGAACTGTTTTGAAGTACATTATGGATGTTAAACACACTCTTAAATATTATTATTGTGTATTGTACCAAAATCTACTGAAAATATCTATGTTTCAGCCCTTGAAATAATTGTCTTAATAAGTTTTCCATTGATATGTCTATATGCTGAATTTAGAGTCTAAGAATGAAATGACTTGTAGAAGCTTAGTAAGATCTTGCTTTCCCAGCTGTCAGTTTTCTGTTGTGTGGGAGCTCTAGCTATAACATGGTCATTAGATCTTGTTGACAAGGACTTACTCGGTTGGTGGTTATGTGAGCGACAAGTTAAATTGGTGCCCTGAGAAACTTCCTGACGTAAATCTTCTGAAATTTTGGTTTATTGCTGTGAATGCTCCTGTTGTTTTTCTCAATTTCTCTAATTAGCTTTTAGATGATTTCAGGTCTGTTACTCGTGGTAGGTTCTTTCTAGCTTGATCATGATTGATAGGGTTCATTGGATCAGTAAGGAGAAGCTTATAAAGTACATCTTAGACTGTCAGGTTAATTTATTTCAATGGCTTTTCTCTTATTTTTAGTTGAAATTTCCTCTTTCTTTTTGTGAAGTACTAATTCATTTTATTGAGATGTTATCTTTGTTGACATGTCAGGATACAGAAAAAGGAGAAATTTCGAATAGGCCACATGATGCCGTGGATGTCTTCCATACATACTTTGAGGTGGCTGGTATTTTACTTCCTCCTTTCTACTTTTCTTGTGTGTTTTTATTTAGAGTAAAATATTTTTCTTTCCCTTGTATTTTTATATAATATACATGGTTATTCTCAAAACCTACCCTAAACTTTGAAAAAACCTACGACTTAGTCCAATCCGTTAAGTCAACCGTTAAACCATAGTCAAAGGGACTAAAAATAGTATAAAATATCCATAATAGCCTCAGTTAGCAGTTAAAGTTTAGCAATTAAATTATTGTAGCAACTATAATAATTAAATTCTGGGTGCCTAATATTTTTTAAAATTGTTTTAGAATTACCCATGATTTAATTGAAAAAACTTCATTGAGTATGATGGACATTTTATATAATTTTTGTCCCATTTGACTATGACTTAATGGATTGGAAGCGGATGTCTGTGTAAGTTTTGAAAATAGAGGGAAGGACATGTATATTATGTGAAAATGCAAGGGAGTGGAAAGTATCTTACTCTTTTATTTACTCCTCCCCTTATGCTTGACCTAATATTTATCATTTAGTATGACAAAATCTTGTCATCTGGGTTTTTCCATGGGTCTATGGGGGTCTCTCACCCTTCCCCCTCCCTTGTGGATTTAGCTTCCCCATATCTAGGAATGGTAGCGACTGCTGACTTTCACTATGTACCCTCTTTCAAAAGAGAACAAAAGTCAATTGATCCTGAGTGCTCATGGGGTACTTCAAGTCCTGATTAAATTAGTGATATTTGTCCAACATGCCTCTGCTTTGGAGTTCTTATACATTTTGTTGGATCATTTCTTCCTTCCTGTCTCCCACTCGTCCCCTTCATTTGCATGCTGCTTCATTGGTGTCAGGTTCCAAATTTAGCATACCTAGGATCGCATGCACTTTAGGGAGGCATCCCCGTCTTCCTTTCATGACTGTGCATTTGCCTTTTGTGATTATGTTCTTTATCCCTCTTAAAAAATGGGGTTTAGGATGCTAAAGTTGTTCGTGGTTGTTGTTGCAGGACTTTCACTTCTTGAATATCCAGGATTGAAACCAGTAGATCCAGCTTATGCTTTACCTGTTGATGTTGTAAATCGGATTTTTTGTGGTAAATAAACTCTTGAAGTCCAACAATGGTTGTCGGGTAATTACAAAAAATTCTTCCTTATTCACCTGTGGGAGTTAGATTTAGTTCCTCAATCTTTAGTTCAATAAATCCTAATGATAATACTGTGAGTGTAGAACTTTGATACTTGCTTTCTTCCACGTTTATAACAACATATTTTTTACCTTTGGAATTAATTAGATTTCATGCAAATTATTTCAAATATATGACTTTTTCTCTTGTCATTGTTTTTCTTGTTTTCAAAAAAAAATTCTCCCTTATCTTTGAAAGTTGATATCATCACTTGCAGATGCTTTGGGTTGCTCGTATCTTCTCTTTAATCAATTGATGCAGAGATTACCTACTCAGCCGTTAAAGCAAGATTCATGAAGCCTTGGCAATGCATAAGGTTTAAAACTTGGTATTTTGAATCTGGAGGGATTCATGGGCTGGTTAATATGGTGAATGAGTGATCAGATGTAGAACACTTGCTCGTTGTCTAATTTGCTAGAATTGAAGACTGTCATTTTCTTTTGCTATAATTGAGGTAGAGCACTTGCTCGTTCTCTGTAAATACTGGTACCATTTTCTAGGAAGAAGATAAAAGGGAAGTTGAGAGATTATTGTCTTAGAGTAAGTTTACTTCCAGGTATAATACATATTAACAAATATTTGGAGTTGTTCAAGTTATAAAATTTGAGTCCATGTAGTCTCAGTTAACTAATTTGATTCAGATTCTGCTACACAAATTTATCAAATCTTTGTGCACAAAACTTGTGTATTTAGCTTTGTTCTTAGTTACTCTTATAATACATATGTTTTCTAGTATGGAGATCTAATGTATTGTTTTTTCATTTTTAATTCATTATTTCTTATACACTAAATAAGAGTTTTCTGATTGATCATTCAAGTTCTAGCCCTACTATAATCAAATGGAAAACTTTACTTAATTTTGGTTATTTTGAGCACTATCCACATTTATAAATGGAGCCCTTTTTAATAAGAGTCAATTTTCAGTTTGTACTCAGAACTCTAGTTATATAAATAAAATATTTCTTTTACCAATCAAATGTTGGAAAATGGTTAATTTGATTTATGTTGCTTTTATTTCAAATTAAAATGGTTATCTATTGAAAAATCCTCTATTCATTGTGATAAAATCCAGTTATACGAAGCACATTGTCAATTTTTGCCATCTTTACCAATCAAGGATCACTTCTCTTTGCCATCTTTAACCACACCAATTTTTGTAAAAAAGTTCCACACATCAAAGGTTAATGACTTAGCCTTTGTAGATTGTGGCTCAACATTCTTACTGGTAATTAGTATTATTCACAAGAGTAAGACATTGCAAAATTTGACAATCATTATTAGCATCACAACTAATACTATCATTCTTTCCAACACTAAAGGAAGTCATATTGCAAAAAATTAAAAAAATAAAATAAATACAAGCCCCTAAATGATTCACAACCAGTCACAACAAATACACTATCAATTTAGAATCAGAACCATTCACAGCAAGATCAAATGGGCACCAAAAAAATAAATTAATTGAAATAATACATTATCAATCTCCATGCAATGCGTGAAATTTGTATCCTCAATATAATTGCTTTCTTTTTAATTGCCCTTTATCTGGAGTAAATTGGTCTTATAAATAATTAATTTTCTTGCTTTGTCCCTTCCACCTTCTCAAACAAATCATCATTGCAAAATAATTATAATGGGTACAGCCAACGTGATGAATTCACTAGAGGTACTCAACATCATTTGAGACATGGCAACTAGTCAAGATCCATAAGCTTTTACTTACCCAACTTATATATTTTTGTGGCCATTTTATTATGACATTGTCTTTTAAACAAACATCACACAAACATTTATATATTTTTAGTATACAGAGATATAAGAACAAAAAAAGTAACTCCTAGAGAAACATTTTAGAATAGAGAGCTTGTCTAATAGAGAGCTTCCATACCTTGGGTGGCTGCATGCAGCTTGAAGAGACAAAGAGGTGAAGTCCCAGCGATGAGTCGATGACAAAGCTGCATGCGTCTGTCCGATAAGTTTTTCCCAAATGCGTGTTCACTTCTTCTCTTAGGGATTTGAGGATTTCAATTTCAACTTTTGGAATTAGGCAAAAAAAAAAAAGGAAAGTTAACGTGGGACGGTGGGAGTGGGATGGGGAAGTGGGATGGGCCAGCTGTTGTCATCTAATGATCTAAAGAAAGAAATAATAAAGTTGCTTTTACAATGTTTCCTTATTGGGCCGAATAAAAACCAAAAGAAATATTAAAGTAGCTTTTAGAATATTTTCTAATTGGGCCAAATAAAAGCCAATAGTCCAATAGCTTTTAGAATGTTTCCAGGTTGCTGAAAATCATTTGGGCCAACGGGCCAACCCGGCCCAAACTCAAATGGGCCACGTGCCAATTCGGGTCGGGCCACCAATTTATGAACCCAACCCATTATTTTTTCGGACCAAAACGGGCCAGCCCATCAAGCTAGCCCATATTTCCAACTCTAAGTGGGACTAAGATTTTAGTATCACTCTTACTTGTCTTACCTTTTTTTTAAGTCAGTGGGGCTAAAGTTTTATCTTTCATACAATCAAGATTTTTGAATTTGTCTTCATCATCCAGTGGGGATGATGGTGATATTTCACTGTAAGCCAATTGGGCTATTAGAGCTTCTACTTCTCTTTTGAGAGAATCATGTTTTTGAAGTAAATCAGAATTTTTGAAGATAAGATCATTTATGAAATTGTTTGATGTGCAACTAGTAGGACAATTTTTGTGGTTATATTTTTCACGAAGAAAACGAAAATAATTTGCTACTATTTCTAAAATTAATAATTTATTATTAAAGTCATTAATATTTCAAATAAAATCTAATATTACTAAGTTACATTTATAATGTAAATTAGAATGTCTAGGCCAGACATGCAAGACTTTATCAACGAAGAACATAAGTGGTTGTTGAGGATTCATCTGCAAAACTAGTTTTATTAATATAAACAATAATAGTTTAATATTTGAAAATTTATATGAAATTGTTAAAATAATTTTGTATCTATCTTTTTCATGAATTTGAATTTACTAAAAACTAGATTTCATATCAAATTTTGAAAATACAGATGTATTATACAAATGACTAATTAAATCTTTTTTGTTAGGTATTTGATACCTAATCTATTGAAGAACTTTATTGAGAGACTTATAATTTATGACTAACTTGGATACTCCTATTTCTTGTTTAGCTTGTTTATTGACATAAAAAGTTGCATAACTCCAATGAAATTTGTTTGGTCTAATGAGTTTTTTGTCTAACAACTCTTGAATCTCTTTTTTACAAATTTCTAATAATTATTTATTCATTTAAATTGGTCTTCCTTAGTATGAATCTTAGTTTCATGAATTTTTTTTTTTCATATGGTAATTCTACCATATGCTTTTTACTTTGCCAAAAAGCATTTGAAAGATCTGAACAAACTTCATTTTCAATTTTTTTTTGAAGTTTTTCTATTCTTTCTTTTACCTGAAGATTTTGAATTTGTTCTTTTATTCTTTTTTAATGAACTTTTTGATTTAAGTATTGAATTTACTTTTATTTTCTTATTATCATATTGATAACAAATAGTAAACTATTTTAAATTTTATTAACATCTTTATATTTCATCGGGGTAAGAAATTCAAATATAATTTTTTAACCATATTGAATAGTATGTATTCTTTGAGAGGTTACATAAAAAGGATAAATTTGAGTAAGAAAATGAGTTCCTAATATGATTGGTGTTGACATATTTTTTACTAAAATAAAAGTATTTTTGAAACAAATTCTTTTATTGCAAATATGAGTCTTGGTTAACTTATAATCTATTTGAAGTTTTGAACCATTTGCACTAGATAAAGATTTTAAAGTCTTCTCATAATACTTAGTAGAAATGAATCATTCTTGAATACAATTCATATATGCTCTTAAGTCTACTAGAGCAATAAAATTTTTAGGGAAAAGTCTAAAAAATCCCCTTCAATTATGCTCCGGTTGCACTTTACCCCCCATCCTTCAAAAACGTAGGAAAGACCTCATTAAACTACGAAAATGTGTATTTGACCCCTAAGCCCCAAATGAGCGTCCAAAAATAGACGGAAAGTGTCACGTGCTTAGCACGTGGAGTGTTTAAATGAAAATAAATTTATAAAATAGGGTCAAAAAATAATATTTAAAAAATTTTAGGACCAAATAATAATATTTAAAATTAATCATTTTCAACCTCTCTCTCTCTCTCTCTCTCTCTCTCTCTCCGGTGATCTTGAAGACATAGCCCCTAAATTCCTAGTGGTGGAAGCATTGTAGAGGTGAATAGATCAAACCTTAAAGAGGAATAAAAAATTGCAGCAGAAGGTTAGTAGGAGCATACCTCACCTAAGGCATCACCGCTAACTTCCTGGGAAATCCTCTTGTCCCAAAATGCTCGATGACATANTTGGTGGAAGCATTGTAGAGGTGAATAGATCAAACCTTAAAGAGGAATAAAAAATTGCAGCAGAAGGTTAGTAGGAGCATACCTCACCTAAGGCATCACCGCTAACTTCCTGGGAAATCCTCTTGTCCCAAAATGCTCGATGACATAAACAAATAACCGCTTGAAATCCAATATATAGAGTAAAATTATTACAAACAATCCTTGTTAATCAATCCAGTTCTTCCATTTCGGAAACAGCAAAATTAGCTGAATATATAAATGAGAAAACAAAATATTCAAGTAACTTTTCCAGGAAAGATCTATCTACTAGTTTTCTGGCACTTCTATTTCAAACCAAAAACAAACAATTCCAGTTCTTCATTTTTAGAACCACACAACAAAGGAATGAAAAACCAAAAAAGAGTTAAATTCATATAAGAGATGGGATTACAGTTTCTGATCGTCATCGATCTCCAGCTTCTTATGGCACCCAGTGGTGGGATTTGCAATGTTGAATTGCAGAGATTGCACATATTTAGCCACAAATAACCATCATATATTACAAACCAACAAAGCAGAGGAAGAAAAATTAGGGCTTCGGTGAAAAACCTTCATTTTGGAATCTCCTCGTCCTTGGACCTCGGGCTTTTCCGAACCGGATTCTACGATTGCCTTTGCAGCGGGGTTGAAGTCGAAGCCGGGGATGGAAACAGATTCGGAGTCTGGTTCGGATTCGAAGCCTGAGGCAACGGTGGAGGGGATTTGACAACTATCCTAAGCTCATTGTCGTAGAGGGCCTTCTTGGTGGGGTTGGATAAGACGGACCAGGCATCATGGACGAGGCTGAAAGCATGGCCGGCGAAGCGATTGCGTGAGGGTCGAGGATGAGAGAGAAAGGGGTTGAAGATAACTAATTTTAAATATTATTATTTTGTCATAAAATTTTTTAAATATTATTTTTTAACCTAGTTTTATAAATTTTTTTTTTATTTAAACATTCCACGTGCCAGGCACGTGACTTTTTCGTCTATTTTTAGACGTCCGTTTGGGGCTTGGGGGTCAAATACACATTTTCGTAGTTTAATGAGGTTTTTCTTACGTTTTTGAAGGATGGANGAGGTCTTTCTTACGTTTTTGAAGGATGGAGGGTAAAGTGCAACGAGAACATAGTTGAAGGGGGTTTTTTTAGACTTTTCCCAAATTTTTATGATATTCATCATTAATGATTAATGATATTTTACAATACCATTTTTGAATTTGAACTTTACTAATAATATTCAAATAAGTTTCATGAGGATCTAAAGATTGAACAATATCTTCATCCTTATCTTTTTGACTAGACGCTTGACTATTTATGAGATTTTTTAATGATATATTAAATAAATATAATTCTATTTGATTCTGACTTTGTTAATTATCTTATTTCTTTTTTAACTTCTTTGATTTTATTTTGAAGATCTTTGGCAGTAACTACTTGTTATTTTGAATTCCATTTTAAAGGTATATCACTAACACTTATAGGTCTGATATCGGGTATACTAAGTTTTTTTTTTTATCTATTATATCTTTTAATTTTAAAAGATATTACTTTTTGATTTCATCATCCTCTATCTTTTTTATGATATCTATTAGAAAATTAGCTTATGATGAAATAACATTTATTGACTTGCAATTTTCAGTACAATTTGGAGCTTTGCAATTTTGGACACAAGGTTCATCTGTTGCAGATTCAGATGATTCTGATTGAATTTCATAGATATTTTCTAATTGATCTTCTTCATAATTTTGTTCTGAAGAACTTTTTTCAAATTCATTCTCTGAGTCTGAAACATTATTGATAAATAATTTATTTAATTTTTTATTAATATTTAATGAATTTATTTTTTTCTTCATTGGACAATTATTTTTATAATGTCTTATTTGACCACACCTATAACAAATTAGACATTTGTACGATTTTTTAGACTTTAAACTTTTATGAGATTTATTTTGATTCATTGAAGATTTATTTGTTTCACTTTGTTTATTTGATTCATTTTTATCATAATATTTTCTATTTTTACTAAATTTTTTATTCCTAAATTCATTTTTAAAGGATTTATGCTGTTTTTTTCTTATTTCTTGAAGAGGGAAGAATTAACTTACTATCAGAACTTATTTGATTACAAATATTACCTAATTCATCTTTTCTCTTATGACTATTCTTTTGAATTTTATTTTTAAATTTTATATCATTACACTGAACCATGACTTCTTGATTGATAGCACTAACTAATTGACCATATGAAGAAGTTTCATAAACTTGAGCTAACGATAAACCTTATTGTGTACCATAATTTCTTAATTTTTCTTTGACTTTTTTCTGCAAACAGCTTTGGAAGACCACAAATAAACTTTTCTTTTCAATAAGTTATGTTACAATCATTTCTTAAGAATACTTTTGAGAAAAATACATCTTTATACCATATTAAATTTGAGAGTTTTCTACATTTTAAGTTGGCTAAGATTTCTAAAGATTTTTCTTGAAAATTTTGAGGTTCACCTATAAAATGTTTAATGATAGCATATATTAGGATTTCTATACAGTTTAAATTATTAGTTTCAGGATCTATTGAATTCTCTATTTCTAATCTTTGATCTTTAGTGAGATAATTATCCCACCAACCTCTTAGTTATCCTGTGAAACTACTAATGATAATTTTAAGGATTTTTTTAAGTATATTGAATGAATTTTGACTCTAAAAGTATAAACTGTCATGATAATTTCATTTGTATGATTTAATATTTCATGCTCACTCATACCATCAATATTCTATTAATAAATACTACTTCCTTCATAGCTTGAATGGACGTATTGATTTCTTTCTTTATATTGAATATTTGGAAGAGTGGATCTTGGATAATAATTCCTAGTTTGATATATTCTTTAAACTAATATTGGATTTTGTTTGAGTTTATTTATTGCTACATCTCCTTCTTCATTGTTGATCATGTTGATTGATTATTTCTTATCTTTCTCTAAATTTTTGAGCTTTTCAACTATTAAATTCAAAGTTTTATCATTTCCAAACCTAATATCTTTTATTTTTGAAAAGTTTGGTCTCCTATAAATAGGCTGTTGAGTTTTTGAATTTGTGAAAGAGATTAAAGGAGAAGAAAGAAATCCTAAGGAAGAAGGACCTAAGGAAGGAGAGGAAGAAAGTTTATTTTCAATTCTAGTCATTTGATCTAACATGATTTTGAGAATTTGATTTGTATAATAATTTTGATACTGTATATTTTTAATATCTTTTAATGAAGGGTTGTCCTTGTCAGGACTATTTGTCATTTTGAATGGTAAAACTATTACATCTTCATTATAAATATTTTTTACAGTAATTTCTTCTAAGGGATGATGGACTGCAGTAACAGTTGTATTGGAAGAATGGAGAAAAAATAAGCACTGTTGGAAGAATAGATTAAGATGTTACAAGGATCAAGGGCATATGGGTCAGCGGACATTGATGAACTTTCCTTGACACCTGAAATTGTTCTCCTAAAAGATTTTAAAATGCGTGAGTTTATTTGCTATGATGGAACAACCAATCCTCGGCTTCACTTGAAATCTTATTGCACTAAGATGTTCATTTGGTCAAGAGATGAGAAGTTCTTTATACACTTCTTCCCAGAGAGTTTGACTGGTTCTTCTTCAGATTGGTATTGGCGTTTGGATCACTTCAAGATTCATACATGGAGAGACCTAGCTGATGCTTTCCTCAAGCAATATAGTTTTAATAATAACATAGCTCCTACTAGAGCTCAATTAAGGTCTATGTGTAAGTGTAGACACCGTATTTTGTCTAAATTTTTCTTATGGTTTAAAAATATAAAAAGAAATTCTTAATTTCTAATTAGTGTTTTTTGATTGTTTAGGCTTTTATGATTAAAAAAAACCCTAAGCTCAATCTATTGTCAACTTAACCCATTTTCTATTTTAAGCTTATTTGACACATCTTTTGTTTTTTTAATTTTTGTAAATAATTGATAAAATATATAAATAAGTTTTGTTAATTAATTGTTGCATCATTGTATCTAAAGGAGCCAATAAGAGAGCAAGGAATAGATTTTTTTTCTCTCCCCATTGGTCCAAGCTTGATTTATTCTCTTTTTAGATTGAATAACTAAGCAACTAAGTAAATAAAAATAAATAAATAAAAAGAAGAAAGGGTTGGGTGGTAGTTACCATGGGGGAAGATTGGGAATTAAAGTTAAAAGAAGGAAAATATCTTAAGAAGGGAATAAGTTATATGCACGATTCAGCAAAGGGAGAAAAAAGATTCGGCAAGAGTAGGGAAAAAAGGCAGAAACTATTTTTTTCTTGAGAGAAGAATAGAGAGGGAGCATAAATTTTTAAATGAGAGACCAAGGAACTAGAGGAAAGAAAACCAATCGAATAGCAGAGAGCAGGAGTAGAGAGGAAATTAGAGAAAGAGGAAGAGATGAGAGAAATAGAACATAGAAGAGAGACCCGGGAGAACATCATGAAAATGAAGAATCTAGGTACGATTCTATTCCCTCTTCCCTTTGATTCAAAGTTTAATTAATTTGATTGATCTATCACATGTTAAATTCTAGTCTACATTGCTAAGTTTAGAGAATTACATAATTATTTCCATACTTTTGCTCTTGCTGCCATACTATCTCTGTCTTTCTAATTCTATTTATAATAATTTGGGGTATTTAGATGATGTTTGTCCTTGCAATTTATGTAATAAAATAAGTTTTACAAGAGTTTACGGAATGCCCATTTAATCTTGAGCTCAAGATAAAGGGTTTGAGTTCCATTTTCTTTGAAATTTGACGCTATGCATGTATGAGGTGATGTGTTTGTGGTTTTAGTTATAGTTTTTATTCATTTGTACAAAGCACTTTAACTTCAAGAGATAACCTCACAGTCTTTGTTCTCCTTATTCCATTTTGCTTAATTTTGTTGTTTGACTGAACTCTAAAATGTTTTGTGCTATGGGAGATGTTGAGAATCTAAAAATGTGGCCTTCTAAGGGTTCAGTTTGCTGCCATAAGGTCAAGAATTTTTTATATATTTGTTTTGTTTTGGTTGATTTTCTCTGCTGGTTTTTTTTTTTTTTCCCTTTGTATAGAAATACCGTTGGATTTGAAATTTTGTCAATAACCATGGTTTGGCTCTGTTCCCCCCTTTGTAAGCATGTTGGCCCATCTCTAAAAATGTCATTCCATCCTCATGAGTTCATCATGGCTGTTCTTTCAATGAATTGTTAAGTTGATCAAGTTATTATTCATGCATTCCGAGCACTATCTTGGATGCCAATGTGGTTAAGGTTTGAGATATGATTTTTTTTTTGGTGGCATGTTTAAGAACTTGTTTTGGGGATCAATTTAGGAGGTTTAGCATGTTTCTGCTAAAATTTGAATTGCAGCAGCTTTTACCCATTTTCATTGCTATCCTATTATGTTTTCATACAGATGTTCTGGGTATGTTTTGTTATTTTTTTGGTGCATTTTCTTCTGCATTCTAGTTCTTCTTTATACTGCTGTTGTGGGTTTGTTTTGTGGTTGTCTTGGTGCATTTTCTCCTACTTTCTAATGTATTTTATGCTGTTGTTCTGGCATATTTGCACTATTGTTTTGAGCTGATTTCATTGTTGTCTTGAATATTAAATGAGGACTGTTTTAGGGGGCTGTTTAAGGGTAATTATGTTGAGTAAGTTCATGGTTATAAGTGGTCATTTTGTAGATGAATGGTGTTTTGTTTGGACCATAAATGATAGCTGTTTGGCATACTACTTCAAGGTTTTGTAACTGTTTTGAACATGAATTGGTTGTTGTTTTTACACTACTTTTAAATTTATTTTTTTTAGCATTTATCTCTGTTCTTAATTTCCTATATCATCTTTCATTATGTCACTAAATTCTATGTCTTAAGTGAGTATGACATTTTCTTCTTACTTTGTTAAAAGAAAGAATTTTCAGATGCTGTCAGACAGCTCTGGCAGTAGGCAGTGTTTGATTTGTTTCTGGAGCTACAGAGCTCATAATTTAGTAGTATTGGTCTCATTAGAACCGGGAGACATGTATCTTCAATGTATATAATTTTTAGAATTTTTTCATGCCTATTTTATTTCCAGTTTCGATTTGAATATAGCTATTCAATATTACACTTACAGTGATGCCCTGTCTCTGGTAGTGTTTGGTCTTTTATTTCTTTTTGGAGTTATACAGGTCTGAATTGTATGATTCTTGTCTCTTTAGAACCATAATATGCATTTTTTCAATGTGTTCAATTTTCAAATTTTTTTCATGTCTAGTTTACTCCCAATTTTGGTTTGAATATAGTTGTTCAATGTTACACTGACACTGATGTCCTGTCTCTAGCAGTGTTTGGTTTTTTATTTCTTTCTGGAGTTATATAGCTCCGAATCATATGGTTATTATCTCTTTAGAACAATAAGAAGCATGTTTTCAATGTTTGTAATTTTTATATTTTTTGCATGTCTAGTTTATTCTCGGTTTGAATGTGAATAAGACTATTTTTCTGCTCTGTCAGTGCTACCAGTCAGCACTGGCGGCGCTTCGTCTTTCATCTCTAGTTTAAGTTGTACAGCTCTAAATTAAGTGATGTTGATCTTATTAGAATCGTAATATGTGTGGCTTCAATGTATGTAATTTTTAGAATTTTTGCATTTCTAGTTTACTCTAAGTTTTGGCTCGAGCACAGCTATTTCAAATAACTGATGAATATGTGAATTCTTTGGACTTCATTCGAATTTGTCTCTTGATAAAGATGGTGGTTTTGGGCATGTTTTGTGTCTGACCTAGTATATTATGCCTCATTTCTCAGTGTATTTTGCTTATGTGTTTACCTGTTATTCTAGTACTATTCTTATGTATGATGAATTCTTTTTCTATTCCAAGGCATTTTGAAAGTTGTTCTTTGCATATTTTGAAGTGTTACTTGAGTGTATTTGTTTTCTAGTGTTTTTTTGTTTTGTATTTGTTTTTGTCTATTGTTTAAGGTCCTATTTGCCTTGTTGTTTTGGTTTTATTTTCTTTACTTTTTGCATTGTTGTTTGAATTTGTTTGATATGTTATTTGAGTACACTTTTTAACTATTTTGGAGGCTATTTACTAGGTTAGTTTGGGTGTTGTATTGAATATTAGTTGGGGGCTGTTTTGGGTTTAGTTCTCATGCATTGTTTGTACTATTCTATGGGTTGTTTAAGGTTTGATTGTGCATTTTTTGGATGATTTTGGATTATTTCTTTTGAAGCATGTGAAGATTAAATGTATAGATCACTTAGGTAGATTTCTCTTAAGTCTTTAAGTTTTGCTTAACCTATATTTTGGTGTATTCATGAGCATCTTTGGATACAAATCATGGTAATTGTGAGTAAGAGCAAATTAAAAAGCCCAACTGGAAGATACCTAGCTGCAAGCTTAGAGCAAGAATGCTGTTTTATTTATTTATTTTTATTTTTAATTTTTTATGTAAATTAAGATTTATTTGTACCTAGATCTTGAGACAAGTTTTGTAATACTTAAAACCATGCATTTGCATTGCATATAAAAAATATATCTTTGTCGCATAGTATCTACATGTCCATTCACTTATTATGGGAGGATGGGGCGAGTCAGTCCTATATGGGATACATTTCTCTATCTAACCTAGGTGAAGGTAGCCCCACCCTGGACGGTTGCTTTATGTGATGGAGTAGAATAATTTAGGTCTCAGTAGAGAAATCATGCATTGTACGTTTAAATTCTTTATTTTTATTTTCGTCAGATATTCTTGTAATACATTTATTATTTTAGGGTAAATAAAATACACATTTTGGCAATATTGATGTTCATATAATTAATTTAGGGTAACTGTCTTTAGACGGATGTTGTGGGGTGCCTAACATCTTCTCCACGCATAAACCGACTCCCGAACCCTGTTTGGTTCCTAGACAATTTTTTAAATTAAAAAGAGTTTTTCAATTGTTCCCTATTTTCCTAATACAGTTGGTGGCGACTCTAAGTTTTCTTTCGAAAACTAGTCTTTTTCTTTAAGTCTGTCATCCGCGTCGTAGCGACATTTGAGTACGTTGTGATAGTAAGGAAGAGAGTGAAAGCTTTAAAGATTACACTCAAAAGTAGAGGAATTTAGCAGCTCAAGTTCAACCTCCATTGTTATATTCTAAAATAATTCACTATTTCATGAATACTTTGCATTCTTCTTATGTTGAGTTGATTGTAGCAGCTGTTTATAAGGACTTCTCTGAGTTGATCAAGGCTGGAGAGAGAGTTGAAAAGATGAACTAAGTAGAAAAATTGTCATTCTTAAGAAGAGAAAACCATAATAATGGCAAGAAGAATGGAGAATCATTTAAGAAGAAAGTGGGTGAGGTAAATTGGGTACATTGTCATTCTTAAGAAGAGAAATCCCAACATCAAATGTTTGTGCCTTCAGATATTTTTTTTTTTATTAGTCATATCTTACATCTCTAAAACCCCATTACAACCCATGAGAATCCTCTTGGTAAATGAATGTTGACATAAAGGCCTATCGAAGTTGGGCATTGAAGAAAAGTTGAGAAATAAGGTAAATGACAAAATTAAGTTTTGAGACTTTATTCTTTCATTTCAAAATAAAAGTTTTTTATCCTAAAACCACGTTACAAGCTCTTGAAGACCTACTTGAGGATTGGTTTGCTAGAACCATAAACTAGGGCAAAATTTTTCATGAATTTTTTTTTTTTTTTCAAAAGAAATTAAAATTTGGGCAAAGCCTGACTCGAGAAATTTCATTTGTATCAATTGCATAACCCTCAAAGGGAATATCTTTGAATCCTTACACTAGGAAAAATTATCATTTTTCAAATTTGCAAGCTCTCATAACCATTTTAATAAGGGTTTTATGTCCTAACTTTTGCCTCTATGATCCTCCTCAGTGCCTGGTACTGGGGCATATTTTGGATTGCCCAAAATTCATTTTTTCAGCAACTTTGTCCTTGACAAGTTCATTTGCATAAATCAAGAAGCATAGATCCTGTCTCATCTCAATCATTTCTTCAGCACTTTGTCATTTCTTGAATGAGTGACTCATTTCATTAATTTTTTTAAATAAAATAAGAGTGGATGTTACTAGATTGGAATAATAAGCATTAATTTTTGCGAATTCGCTTTGAAGTAATTACAAGATCTTAATGATGAGTGTTCAGAGAAGTTCAAATGGAAAAGTTTAGAAGGAAATGCTCTCAAAGTTTTCGTGGCAACTAAGAGCTATAGATTGATGATCACATTATAATCTCAAATCAAGTGAGCTTAAAGGGTATGCTTCAGTGTTTGGTTAAAAAGCAAAAGGCTTCAAAATAGGGTAAATTTTGATTAGGTTAAATCTTCTTTGAGCAAGCAAGTCATGCTACATCTTTAGGCTAATTAAATGTCTTTTGGTCCTTAAGCTCTTTAAGATTTGATTTAAAAAAAAAAAAAAGATAAAAGAATTAAAACTTATGCATTACCATTTCAGTCAACTCGACAGTTTAGTTGAGGTTTCTATTTTGCATTTATTTGACAGTCCGGTTAATGTTTGACGGTTCGTCAGAGTTTTTAAAATTTCATGCCAAGCTTAATTTTATCACTCGACAGTTTGGTCGAGGTTTTCATTTTGCATTTTACTTGACAGTTTGGTCAAGGATTGACTGTCCGTCAGTGCTTTTAAATTTTTGTTGCCTCCCGAGTGAAAGATCTCGGTTCTTTTTAAAGTTATTTGGCTCCTAGGTGAAAGATCTCAGTGCTTTTAAATTCAGTTGGCTCCCGAGTGAAAGATCTCAGTGCTTTTAAATTTTTGTCAGCTCTCGAGTGAAAGATCTCGATACTTTTAAATTCAGTCAGCTCCCGGGTGAAAGATCTCAGTGCTATTAAATTCAGTTGGCTCCTAAGTGAAAGATCTCGGTGCTTTTAAATTCTGTTAGCTCTCGAGAGAAGGATCTCAGCGCTTTTAAATTCTTTTGGCTCCCAGGTGAAAGATCTTAGTACTTTTAAATTTTTGTTTGTTCTCAGGTGAAAGATCTTTATGCCTTTAATTTGTTGGCTCCTGGATGAAAGATCTTGGTGCCTTTAAATTCTGTAGGCTCCCAGGTGAAAGATGTCGTTGCTTTTAAATTCAGTCTGCTCCCGAGTGAAAGATCTTGATGCTTTTAAATTTTGTCGGCTCCCGAGTGAAAGATCTCATTGCTTTTAAAATTTTGTTGGCTCCCGAGTGAATGATCTCGATGCTTTGAGATTTTGTCAACTCCCGGGTGAAAAATCTCAGTGCTTTTAAACTCTGTCAACTCCCGAGTGAAAGATCTAGGTGCTTTTAAATTCCTGTTGGCTCTCGAGTGAAAGATCTCAATGATTTTAAATTCAGTCGGCTCCCGGGTGAAAAATCTAAGTGCGTTTAAATTCAGTCGACTCCCAGGTGAAAGATCTCGATGCTTTTAAATTTAGTTGGCTCCCGAATGAAAGATCTCAGTGCTTTTAAATTCTGTCGGCTCCCGAGTGAAAGATCTCGGTGCTTTTAAATTCTCTCGGCTCCCGAGGGAAAGATCTTGGCTCTTTTAAATTATGTTAGCTCCGAGGTGAAAGATCTCAATGCTTTTATATTTCTATCGGCTCTTGGGTGAAAGATTGATGAACACACTTTTTATACAATAGTTATTCCTCATACTTAGTCTTTTAAACCTCTTTTGGGCTGAATTGCATAGACTTAGACCTCATTTCATGACTTAGGATCCATTTATGCTTAATTGCAATTTCCAGCAATACTGGGCATTATATGCTGTCTCTGTGTTTCAGGCATATCTTGAGNCGGCTCTTGGGTGAAAGATCTCGGTGCCTTTAATTTCTGTCGACTCCCAGGTGAAAGATCTCGGTGCCTTTAAATTTTGTAGGCTCTCGGGTGAAAGATCTCACTGCTTTTAAATTTTGTATGCTGCCGAGTGAAAGATATTGGTGCTTTTAAATTTTGTCAGCTCCCGAGAGAAAGATCTTGGAGCTTTTAAATTTTGTTGGCTCTCGGGTGAAAGATTTCGGTGATTTTAAATTTTTGTTGGCTCTCGAGTGAAAGATCTCAGTGCTTTTAAATTTTATTGGCTCCCAGGTGAAAGATCTCAGTGCTTTTAAATTCCTGTTGGCTCCTGGGTGAAAGATTTCGGTGCCTTTAAATTTTTGAGTGCTCCGGACAAAATATTTGTCTTTTGTCTTTACATGTTTCTTATACTAAAACACAACAAGCGAGAGCTTACCATGTTTTATCTATAATAAAACACGTAAATAGGTGCAATTGTAGATATCGTATTTTGTCTGGGTCGTTTTCTTGGTTTAAAAATTTTTCAAAAAAAAAAATAGAGATAAATTATTAATTTTTAATTAGGGATTTTTATTTTTTGGGCTTTTGTAATGAATACAAAAAAATTAAGCTCAACCTTTGTTAACTTAGCCCATTTTTATTTAAGATTATTTGGCTCATCTTTTATTTTTTAATTTTTGTAAATAGTAGATAAAGAATTTAAATAAGTTTTGTGAATTAATTTTTGTATAATTGGATCTAAGAGAGCCAATAAGAGAGCAAAAAATAGATTTCTTTCTCTCCCCATTGGTCCAAGCCATGAATTATTCTTTCTTTTAAATAAATAATTAAACAAATAAAGAAACAAAGTCAATTTAAAAAAAAAAAGAAAAAAGAGAGGGCAGATTGAGAAACCAAAATAGAAGAAAAAATATCTTGGAGAGAGAGGGGAGTTATACGCATATAAGAAGAGTGAAAACCATTCAGCAATTGGGGCAGAATAGAGAATAAAAAAAAAGCGTAGAAGAGAAAGGGGAGAAGAGACCGAATAGGGAAAAATAGAGAGTGAGCAAGGGAGTGCTGACAGTGAGGGAAGAAAGGAGAATCGCAGCAGCAAGAAGGAATCAAGAAGGAGGAAGAAAGGAGTTTCTCTGGGCGTTTAGCACTCTAAGCTTGGGGAATCTATCCAATTGAGTAAACAGGTCTATTTTCTTCCTCTTGAGTATTGTGCCCTGATTTACATATTATCTAAGTTTCTTAATCTATTGAAGTTATTGTTATAATTGGGGTATAGCTTGCTCTGTGATTCGATAGTTGAATTTTGGTGGATCCCGGAGTATAGATTCGATTATTTGTTCCCCCCTTTTGCATTCCTTTTCTTGTTTCTGAATATGTAGCTCATTGTGAATTTTTAAGTTCATAGTTGTCATGAAATTGATTGGTCCAATCATGTTTGCGGTAATGTTGGCTGAATTATAAAATTTCTGGTTTGATTAATATTGAAGATTGGTTCCCGAAAAATCTGCAATGTTAATTGGTGTCCAAAATTTTATTTTGTTAATGAATTCTTGGCTTTGGAAATGCTGATAAGAAAGAATAATCTATGGGTTAATCTCATTTGTTGGGATGATGTGGATGCTTGGAATAAGATATGATTGAGGATTCACCTAATTCAATTTCTGAAGTTTAAAATTTATTCCAAGATTTCAGTCACTCTATTTTTAGAATGCTCATTGCAATCGTCATGTTTATCCTCCCTATCGCTGCTACCTTGAGCATCCATTTGTTCTTCATTTGGTTGGTAGGAAGAATATTATATGGAAAGTGGCTTATGGTGGTTCGGAGTTCTAGTTCGAGTAATTTAGTGTTGTTCTCATTTTGGTTTTGTTCTTGAATTATAAGTTTTGTTTTGAGTATTCTATTTTCTGTTAATATTTAGTTCTAGTTCCTATTCTTGATTTTGGATTGCTGCGAGTTTTCAATGTAGATGGGTATGTGGCAGATCTGGCCCCATTTTGAATATAAGCTCTTGGTCTCATGCATCTAGATAGAACCTAATTCTAAATGATTTAGAATGTGATAAGTTCTATTTCAAGGGCCACATATCAGAATTGTCATGCTGAAGGGTTAAGCCTAAATTTGGAGTTCTTTATTCTCTGCTGGAAGTTATGGATTGTTAGCTGCTCCGTGTTTGTGGCTCTTACTACTTCTTTTGCAAGTAACATGCATATATCATATTTTTGTGTTGATCCTTCCTTGTTAGTTGGGCTGCACTTTGACTGTTTTCCCCTATGCCCTGAAGGCTGTCACAGTTGAAATCACGCTGATTTTTTGATGGCATGCAATTTTATTTTATTTTTTTTGCCTCATTACCATGCAAAGTGTCCTTTTGTATTGCACTTATATTCAGCTATTTTGGAAAAGTTGTTGAGTATTTTGGGGCTGTTCATACATTTAAGGTAGCACTTGATAATTTTACATTTCCCTATGTGCTCTCATGTTTAGATCATTTTACATTTAGGCTAGAAGCATCAAAATACCCATTCTTGGTTTTGGCAGGTAGTGCTCAATTTTTTTGTCATAACCGGAGCTACAGAGCTCCAATTTGCATGATTCCCATCTCATTAGAACCTTAAGATATATGTCTTCAATGTGTATAATTTTCAGATTTTTTACATGTCCCCTCTGCTCCCAGTTATAATTTAAAGTTCGCTATTTTTCTGCATTATCAAGCCTGTTGATTCTCTCTGGCAGCATATTGTCTTTTAATTAATTCAAGAGCTATAGAGCTTGAAATTTAGCACTGTTGGTCTTATTAGAACCGTAAAATATATGTATTCAATTTCTGTTATTTTTATATTTTTTGCATGTCTACTTTGTTCCCAGTTCTGATTTAAAGTTTGTTGTTTGTTGTTTTTTGTATTGTCAGACTAGTTGATTTTCTCTGATAGCATGTAGTCTTGTAATTCTTTCTGGAGCTATAGAGCTCCGATTTAAGTGTTTCTTGTCTCTTTAGAACCATAAGATGTATATCTTCAATGTGTGAAATTTTCATCATTTTTACATTTTCTTGTCAATTATTTAAGGTTCTGTTTGACCTGCTGTTATGGTTTATTACCTATATTTTTTAACTGGTTTTCTTTCTTATTTCAATGGTATCTTATGAGAATTCTGAGTAGGACTTATGTTTCAGCTTGTTCCTATTGTTGTTTAGTGACTTTTTGAGCATGAATTGGTTGCTGATTTTGCATTGTTTTAAGTTTTTTTTTTTTTTTTTTTTTTTTTTTTTTTTTTTTTTTTTTTTTTNTTTGCATTTATCTCTGTTGTTTTAAGACTACTTGATGGCTCGTTTCTCATGCTGATTTTTGCACTGTTTTAGGATTGCTTCTAGGCTCATTTCCAATGTTATTTTTGTACTTGTTTCAATAATTGTTTCCACTTTGTTTCGAACTGATTTCCCTTGCTGCTTAGCTGATTTTAAATACTATTGTAAGTTGATTTCTTTTAGTGTTTGGCTAGGTGGATGAGGCTGTTTTCAGTTAGTTTCATTTATTGTTTCAATTGAGTTTTAAGGAATTATGCTGGGTTTTATTTCATTTTGCTATTTCTGCACTATTTTGAGTTAATGTCTCTCTTATTTGTCTTTTTACTAATTGCAACATCCATGAGTGCATGTGTTTTTTTTTTTTTTTCCTTTTTATGGACACTGGTAAGACTATGTGGCATGTAAATGGATCCCCTAATCTAGCTAGAAGATGTGAGACTGATCTGAGCCCTGGAGTGAAGATGCAACTTTTTTTTTTTTTTTTCATTTGGATATAATTTAAACCCCCTCCCATTGTACAAGAAAAAATATTGTAATGATTATAGTCATGCATTTGCACTGCATATAAAAAATATATTTGTATCACTAGTCAGTCCTATATGAGATGCCTTTCTCTATCCGATCTAGGTGAAGGTAGGCCACCCTAGATTGTTGCTTTATGCAATGAAATGGTGGAAGGATTTAGGTCTCGGAAAAGAAATCATGCATTGCATGTGTTAAATTCTTTATTTTTATTTTTGTCAAATATTCTTATAATCATTTATTATTTTTAGGTAAATAAAATACACATTTTAGCCATATTGATGTTCGCACAATTAATTTAGGACAACCGTCTTTAGACGGATGCTGTGGGGTACCTAACACCTTATCCACGGATGAACAGACTCTCAAACCCTCTCTGGTTTGCAGACCATTTTTTTTAAAAAAAAAAGGTTTTCTAATTTTTCCCCATTTTTCTAATATAATTGGTGGCAACTCCAAGTTTTCTTTCGAAAACTAATCTTTTTTTTTAAGTTCGTCATTCGCGTTGTGGCGACCTTCGGGTATGTTGTGATATCCAACTTAGTGAACTTCTAAATCAAATATTTGAACAACGGCTAAACAACTAGATAACCAAGCTTTTGAAACGTATATTTAGCAATCTTTTGATAATGTTCAATTAATCTTTTATTATAAGGCCTAGTCTTTTTAAGGTAATTAACTCTATTACTATTGTACTAATAAACAAACTTTTGATTTTCTATATACGAACCATAATATCCTGGCATATTACTTAGACAGCTAATTATGAAATTCTTTTTTATCTTAATGTGACTTGATAAATAAGAACATGTATGTAATAAGGATCTAAAGTTTGAACAAGTTTTTTTATCTTGAAGAAGACTCCTAAAATATTTGATTAAAGCTTGATCTTGTAATAAACCATAACCATTATATCTACTAGCTCTCTAGGCCAACCACCTAGCCATTATGAATAGTCATTTGTTAAAAAAAAAAGTTATTTTACACCCTATTACCCCTACCTAATTTAATAGGTGACAGGCTCTGATACCATTTGTGCACAAGATCGATTCTATTTTCACTTAATGATTAATTAAGAAGTTAAGTATTAATGAATAAGTCAAAAAATTTAATGAAATGGTGCAGAAATTAATTTAAACATGTAGAACAAGTAAAAGTGTTGACATGAACAGTAACTTATGAACAGTGCCGTGAACATGACTCATGAATAGTAATGATGAACAATAATTTTGAATAGTAAAATGAACAATACTTCGAAATAAAAGGGAGGCTAGTCTAGCGATAGTCCGCTCAGAAAAGTAGAAAAGGGATTATGAATACAAAAATATTGAAATTAAACTTAATATTGAACAAGATAACACTTACAACTTTGAAATTAATTACATACAAAGTTTTGATACATAAGGAGAGGAGGGACTTTGAAGGGTTATTGAAAGGATTTCTAACTTTAAAATTTTACTTAGGACTTAGCTAGTAACTTGAAAACTTGAAAGGCTTCTAACACTTCACTCTCTAAAAATTGCTTTCTAAAAACTTCTAAGGGAAAACTTCTACATTCCTTGAGTCTTGAGCTTGCCTTTTATATACTTGAGAAATGAATTTGAGAAGTGTTGGAATCCATGGATTTAAAAATGTCTTGAATCCGGAGTCATGTCTTGCTTCAGTAACTTTGTCTCCTTTCATGATGTGTAAAGTAAAAATGACTTTCTTGAAACTTCACTTTTGTCTTCTTGTTGAAGTGTAAAGTAAAGATGACGTCTTCTAACTTATAACTTGGCCACCTTTTAGCTTGTTGAAAAGTCTCCACATTAAAGCTTTTGAATACTTTTTTGAGATGTTGACTTAAGCCATGTGAACTTTGTCAAACTTTTAGAAACTTTAATCCATTCTTTAAGGATGGTATTATGCATCCATTTGATTTATAATATTATGATATTCCTCAGCATGCATATTATTCTAATAATCTAATCCATCATCATCTTCACTTGCATTTTGATATCGGAGGTGTATTTCTTCTAAGTCATCTACATCTTTCCTTTGAATGTAATGATCAATTAATTGTTCAAAATTGGTTCTAATTTTGAAAGGGATTTCTTGAAGGGAAATATCTGAATAGATTTTTTGATAAATGTCTTCTACAACAAGGGTTTGGTATTTTATGGAAAAGTCTTTTGCAGTTGTTCTAGCTCTCTAGTGTCTAATCTGCCTACGTTGAGTAAAATTGTAACAAGGCCAAGGGTATTCTAAAGCCATAATATATGGTTTTTTCATGTTTTTTGATCAAGATTTATGTTGAAGAGGGTAACAAATTTCTTTGATCTATTCTGGGGCTTTGCTTTGAATGATTAATTCAATATATCTTTTTGGAGAAAAGGTATCAAAAGCATTTATGATACAATGAGATAGTTTTCTTCCAAACTCATCTGATTGATTAGGGTCAGAAATGATGACATGTTAGATGTATCTGTAATCTAAAAGTTTTTGAGGGGTTAAAACTATTGATTCTTCTTTGAAATGGATTGTAATTGGTTGATAAAGAGAAAGGTCTAAGGAGGCTCTACAGATACTATAAGTAAGGAGACATTTACAATCAGGCATTGAAACGAGAATTTTTTGGCACAAAGGATCTTCTTTGAGACATTCAATTTTAGTGAAGCATGATAACATTCCCATGTCCAGTTCATTCCTGGAATGAGTTTATTGTCATAGGCTGCTTCTACTAAGGTTTTTTGAATAAACTATTGTTTGTTGAGTTTTGTGTTTTGAAGTGTTTGGTAAATAAGTTATTTGCAATCAATGTCTGGTAATTGATTGAGAAAACTATGAGTAAAGAAAAAGGCTCTTGATCTTAATGTGACTTGATATTGAAGAACATGTACGTAATAAGGATCTAAAATTTGAACAAGTTCTTTATCTTGAAGAAGACTCCAAAAATATCTGATTAAAACTTAATCTTCTAATAAACCATAACCAGTATATCTACTGGCTCTGTAGCCCAACCACCTAGTCATTATGAACAATCATTTTTAAAAAAGAGTTATTTTACACCATATTACTCCCACTTAATTTAATAGGCGACAGGCTCTGATACCATTTTTGCACATGATCGATTCTATTTTGACTTGGCGTACCCCTATTTTTTGAAAAATGTCGTACCCACATTTCGTACCCATACCCATGCTACATAGGATATTAGGCAATCAAACGTTGTCTTTATTTATGCTCTGGATTGATTTTCATAGTTTCTTTATTTGCAGCAGAGATTTGTCCAATCAATTTGAACAAATTTTAGTTCTTCTAAGAATAATATCATAGAATAACAATAATTGTAATTGATTAGAACATATGGGCCATACTTAAAATCAATAGTAATATTTAGGAAATTATTATAGCTTTGTTAATAATAAAAAAAGGTAAACAATAGGTCAAAGCATGATTAAGGGGCATTTATAATTAATAAAATCATACAATTTAGGAGATTGACAATTTACAATTTTAAATTCTTTGACACCGAATTGATATAACTTATTATTTATGCTCATTTTGGTTGCAACAATTAAAAAAAAAAAAAGTTAAACAAATAATTAACAGTCTCTAAAGCCTTAAGGACACATGTCAAGCAAGAGAATCACCAAAAATTATACTGCTATACGTATATTGTAGTTGTCTCTTAACAAGATATACAAAGCAAAGTAAAAAGAATTCTTGCATATTATATTGCTAGACCCAAATCTTGCATTTAATAGTGATACCCAAGGACTTTTCGTAGAATAACAATAATTGTCCTTATAATATTTAAGGGATTACCTCTCCTATAGACCTACTATTTCCTAATTTATCAGAAGGAGAGGTAAGTATAAATTAGACTAATTTCAAGTAATTAAAAGTGTACCTTTTTAACATCAATCAATTTGACATTGGTGTCTAGAACTTTAGCAACATATAATCAAATAATTTATTATTGACCAAAAGTATGGAAAAATGTGAGAACAGTTGAATAATATTTAACAAGATTGTAGAACCGAAAGAAATGAGATATTTTGTTAATATGATTCAAAACCCATTCAAATACCTATTGTTTTGCATTTAGGCAAACCTGAAGAGAATATTTATTTCAAATTATACACATATACATGTCTCCTTATTAACCTTAACGCCACAACTATATAAAGAGATGATCCTTACTCCCTTATGTCTCACAAGAAAAAAAAAAGGAGAGACAACAACTTGGCTAGCTGCTGCATTATGATGCCACATTATCATTATTGAAATTTCCTAACATATAATAATAACATGGAGTAAATCATGTTAAGGATGAATTTGGAATAGAATATATACTAAATGCATGCCCATAACTAAAGGACAAATATTCTATATTAATATTAAGAATTAACAATATAATATAAGGATATTCAATTATATTTATTCACTGTCATGATTAGAGCAATTAGGGTTAGCTAGGATTTTTTTAAGGGAGGCGGCACACACACACATACTTACACGAGTTGGGTGTTTTGGTTCTCCTAAAAAAACCTTATATAAAGGGGAGACAACACACGTATTCTTGCAAAAGAAAATTTTCTGTGTAAGAGGCAAAGTTTCAACACTTTGTACAATTTCTTCAAACATGATTTTGACAAGGAGCCAACGCAATAGAGCAAAGATGCCAAGGGAACATATCTCTTTACTATTAGATGAACATGATCGCCATCTAGATGGACCTTTGAAAGCTTTTGAGTCTGCAGCTAATTTGATGACCATTGGTCCTTCTTTTGCTGTACAAGTCACAGACTTAATGCTCTTCAATCAAATCATGGTGAGAATATAACTATTGTATATGCTATTTGTAAATTATATATATATGTTCTAAATATTATTATGATTTTTGATTGTCTGTTATTAGTGTATTCCAGATGCTTTTGGAGCCACTCACATGGGGAAGGATGAAGGCATATGGCATTTGAAGTCCGAGTTGACACCTAAGTACTGGAAGGTGAGATGTGTTCGCATCCCGCTGTTGGTTCGTGTGACTTATAAGTTTATTGATGGAATGACTAAATTCCTTGAAGATAATGACCTAGATGAGGGAGGTGCAATTTTATTCCAATTTCATGGTGGAAAGGTCCTCGAATTTGTTATATTTGAGAAGCTAGATGAAGTAGACATATGGGAGGATGAAGAATCGGATCGTGTATGCATCACCATTGTAGAAGATTCATCTGATGATGCTTACATAGCAACACATATGGTTTAGGGTTTAGTGTAAACCTATACAAGTTTTAATTCAATTTCTATTTATATTTTGTTTTTATTATTAAAGATAAATGAAAATTTCTATCATAACGTTGTAATAAATTGCTTGATTTTTGTTTTGGACTTAATTTTTGATTATTTCGTATCATATATGATGTAAACAAATACACGTGGTTAGATCAATCACAATTAGTCAATAATGGAATTAAGTAATTAATAAATTACTACAATATCATGATTCTATTCTAAAAATAATGCCAATATTATTTATTGATTGCAGGGAGGAATCAAATCCGAGAATCACTATTGATAATCAAGAAATAGGAAAATAGCATTAATGAAATTTGAATGAAATTCTAAAGAAAGAAATTAGAATTTTTTGTGTGTGTACAAGATAGATAAAATAAAAGATTACTGTCTATGAAATGCAACCAATAAAGTGGTTAGATCAATCGCAGTTAGTCAAAAATGAAAATAAGTAATTAATAAATTAATAGCAAGGATATTTGGCCATTAAACGTTTTCCTTATTTCCAAACATACTTCCATGAATTACATAGTGCTAATTCTAGTCAAATAGTAGGAAAGGAATATTTCCTTATATACAGCTCCTACATAAAAGGCTCATTTCCTTATATTCTGCTAGTGTTTGAGCCACAATCATACTATACTTGGGCATGAATTAGTGCATTGAAGCATCAGAATTTGCCATTCTTAGTTCTGTCAGTCCTCTCTGGCAGAACTCGGTTTTTCATCTCTATCTTTAGCTACAAAGATCCGATTTAAGTGTTTCTTATCTCATTAGAATCATAAGACACATATCTTCAATGTGTGAAATTTTCAAAATTTTTAAATGTCTAACTTGCTCCCAGTTTCGATCTGAATATAGTTGTTCACTGCTGTTCTATCTTTGGCAGTGTTCAGTCTTTTGTCTCTAATTTGAGCTATATAGTTTCAAATGACATGATTCTTGTTTTGTTAGAACCATAAGACATATATCTTCAATGTGTGAAACTTCAGAAATTTTGCATGTCCAACTTACACCTAGTTTCGATTTGAGTATGGTTGTTCAATATTGCACAGACACTACTGACATCTCTTTAGCAGTGTTCAGTTTTTTGTTTATAATTTGAATTATAATATTCTTTTTTGCATGATTCTTGCTTTGATAGAATCGTAGGATGTGTCTCTTCGATGTTTGTAATTTCTAGATTTTTTGCATTTTTTCCTAGTTGTTTCAGATTCTGCCTGACTGATCATTTCTTAATTTTCCATTGTTCCATTTTTGTGAGTTGTTAGCTTGGTTCTAAGCATTGCATAGGAGCTGTTGGCATGTCAATTTGGTAATTTCTATATTTGCTTGTGTGAGAGCTGATTTTTAGTCATACTTTTGGGGCGGTTATCTTAAATTCATTTTTTGAGTTCGATTTGGAATAATTGTTAAGTTATTAATTTTTTCAAGTTATGGTCATTATTTATTAGGTGTCATTTGGGATCTTTTTTATATGTTTGAGTGAAATATATTTGAGATGATGATATTTAATTGTGAATTTTTTAACTTGAAGTTGGTGTTTCCTTGAGTAATTTTACATATGACTGAGAGTGATTGTGGTCGTGGGAAAGTTTGAGGCATCTGCTCGAGAAGGCTTTACTGCAAGATAGGAGCAAGAGGCTTTCATTGAATTTGCTTTATTTTTTTGAATGCAATTAAAGTCACTCTCCCCGAGACAAATTTTGTAATACTTAAAATCATGCATTTGTACTACATATAAAAAATATATCTGTATTGCGTAATATCCGCAGGCCCTTTCACTTATCATGGAAGGATAGGGCGAGTCAGTCGTATATGAGATGCCTTTCTCTATCCGACCTAGGTGAATGTAGCACCACTATGGACGGTTGCTTTACGAAATGAAGGGGTTGAATGATTTAGGTATCAGTAAAGAAATTATGCATTGCACGTTTAAATTCTTTATTTTTTACTTTTGTTAGATATTTCAGTAAATGTATTTATTATTTTGGGATAAATAAAATGCATACTTTGTCCATATTTATGTTTGCACAATTAATTTAGAGTAATCGTCTTTAGACGGATGTTGTGGGGTGTCTAACACATTTCCTATGCATAAATAGACTCCTGAACCCTCTCTGGTTCGCAGACTATTTTTCTATTAAAAATAAAATTTTTAATTGTTCCCTATTTTCTTAATACAATTAGTGATGACTCCAAGTTTTCTTTCGAAAACTAATTTTATTTTTTTTAAAGTCTGTCATCCGCGTCATAGCGACTTTCGATTATGTTGTGATAGCAATAGACGCTGTTTTGGGTCAAAGAATTGGAAAAGTGTCTCATGTCATTTATTATGCTTCAAGGACTTTGAATGATGGCCAGAGAAATTACTCTACTACTGAAAAAGAACTTTAGCTGTTGTTTTTGCTTTAGAAAAATTTTGATCTTATTTGCTTGGAACTAAAATCATTGTTTACTTTGATCATGCAACTCTTCATTATTTAATGACGAAGAAAGAGGCAAAACCAAGATTAATAAGATGGATACTTCTCTTGAGTGAATTTGATTTGGAGATCAAAGACAAAAGAGAGACATAAAATTGTGTCACAAATCATTTAAGTCATTTAGTTCATGTGGAGGATGAACTTCATCTGCAGGAAACGTTCCCTGATGAGCAATTGTTCTCCGTGAGTGTGACATTACCTTGGTATGCGAATATTGTAAATTATTAGGTTACTAATATGTTACCTCATAGTTTGTCTAAGGCTCTAAGAGATATGAACATATTGGAAGGTCACGCATAGCTGAACATCTTCATAGAGCATGTAAAGATTTCTTGAATGAAGGTATTGCTCCAAAATGGATTAGCGAAAATCATTGGAATGCTATTATGGTAGAATGGAATAAGGAGGAATTTAAGAAAATCCGGCCTTGGTCCTTTGTTGCACCTAGGTATATCAGTCCTTATTTTTGAACTTAGAAGAAAGCATGTGAGTATACACTTACTATTCCTTTTACTATGCTCCTGATATTTTCCAATTATGCCTATAAAATCCATGCTTTGTCAATACATTCATGCTTACATTTGAGTTCAATTTGCTTTAAACATGGTACTTAATCCCACCATTTGTGTTTCAGGTGTTTCTCTGGTTGATCAAGCTAAAAGAAGGATTTTAGGAAGTTTCTGGAGCAAAATCAAAAGAATTTGAAGTGCAGACAAGGGACACAACCCACACACGGCCGTGTGTGCACCCGTGTCCAGCATCCAAAAAGCCTTGCTCCAGTTTAATGAGAAACACAACCAGGATTTGTGAACGACACCCCCATGTTAGTGCTGTGTTCGATGTCCAGAGACACCCTGAGATGAACACCCCTTCACCATAAGTGAACACGACCATGTTGATGTTAACACGGCCTGAAGAAGAAGAGACACAATCATGTTTTCAGTCCAGAAAAGGCAACTTAAGTGACACGCCCAGCAACCATAAGTGAACACAGCCGTGTCCAGTCCGTGTTCGAGCTTCTGAAGGTGAAACCTTAGAATTTAAAGTAGTATATATATGCACCTAAGAGGGGAAGTAAATGAGCTCCATCTTTTTGGACATCAAGAGGCAGATATAAAAGCCAAAGACGGCAGTCCAACCCTAGAGGGTTGAAGCAGAACAAGATAGAAGATCAACCCCTTAAAAGAACTTCATGAGAATGAGTTTTTCTGATTCTATCATGTCTTCTCTGTATTTTGTTGATTCAGATTTTATCATGAACTAATTTGTAAAGGTTTAGATAGGATGAACCCTAGAACTACATCTGCACTTTTCTCCCTTTGATTTAATGAGAATGTACCTTTCATAGAATTGTCTATGATTATTATTTGTGTTCAGTTGATAAAGCTAGCCATTGATTTAGCACCAAATTTCAGTTTATAGATTGAGAAATTGTAAAGTGAACAAGATCACTTGCAAGCAGTGGGATTTGCTTGGAATCACTAGAGATAGGGTTCACATAAGTCTTCTGATTTGAGTCAATGTACTAAGGGAATTCATAGAACATGAGCTAATGCATTCTTGGGGGTTTTGATTAGGAAGAGATTTCAGTCAATCAACCTTGGAATAGATGTCTTATTGTTTGAGAAAAATTAAAGCATAATTTAGGAATTTTCATCTGTCTAAGTAAAGATTTGGTGACCATTGAGTTAAAAATGAAAGTGCAATGTTTGTTCTAGGGGGATTCTTATCTAGACCTATCCTTCTCAATTGATAAATCTATCAAATTTCTTGTTATTATTTTCTTGTCTTGTTTATATTAGTTTAGATTAAGTAGTTCATTCATTAAACCACAATTCTGAGATTAGATAATAGAAAACGGATTACTACTAATAGCTATAGTTCCTCGTGGGAATGATATCCATACTCGATTAAGCTATTCTACAAAATGATAGGTACACTTGCCTAGAGTGATTGTAGTATTGATTTAATTGAATACAATTCTAAATCAAAACATCAAGTTTTTGGCGCCGTTGTCGGGGACTATAATATTAGGAACGTTTACTTTCTATTACTCTAATCATTTTATTTTCTTTAGATAAATTCTGGTTAGCCTTGAACCTCTTTCTTATCATTGTTTGTGGTTGATCGTTGCAACAACTAATTTTACTGGTGTATGACACGAAGTAGTAAGAATAAGCTCTTTGAGTTGAATGCAGAAATTGAACGCGTATTGGAGAGAAAAGCAAGGAACAAGGTTATTCTACTACAAGATCAAACATCCGAGCTTATTTTCGAACAAGAACCTACCATGGCTGAGCAAGAAAGACCACAAACCATAGGAGATTATGGAAGGCCATCAACTGCTGGAACTGAGTCCAGCATAACTAGACCTCCGGTGAATGCCAACAACTTTGAGATCAAGCTGGACATCATCCAGATGGTGCAATAGCTTGTGCAATTAGATGGGTTGTCAGATGAAGACCCTCATACTCAAATCACAAATTTATTAGAGATTTGTGATACTTTTAAAATCAATGGAGCTAGTGAGGATGCAATTAGACTGAGGCTTTTCCCCTTTACACTAAGGGATAAAGCAAAATTATGGTTGAAGACATTACCTCCGGGTTCTATCAAGACATGTGATGAGCTCACTGAGAGATTTCTAAGCCGGTACTTCCCTCCAGCAAGAACAGCAAAGCTTAGAAATGACATATTCTCCTTCCAGCAATTAGATGGTGAAACACTTTACGAAGTATGAGAGAGATGGAAGGAATTGCTGAGAAAATGCCCACATCATGGGCTGGATTTGGGAGTTCATATGCAAACTTTTCACAGTGGTCTCAATTTCAAGACTAGACAGCTCATTGATTCTTCCTCAGAGGGAACCACAAGCTTTAAAACTCCTGAAGAACTGTAGAAACTAATTGAGAACATTGCTATGAACAACTACCAGTGGGAGAACCAAAGAATGAAGGTCAGATCAGGAGGAGTGCACAATGTGGATACTGTCACCTCTTTAGAGGTGAAAATTGAGAATCTGACTAAGATTGATAATCTTGGCAGACCTACTCCATCATCACCTATTATAAGCTGTGATATTTGTGGGGGAGGACATTTTAACCATGAATGTCAAGCACCCACCTTAGGACCAGTAATAGAACAAACAGATTATTTGGGAAATCGAATGCCCAATAATCTTTACTCTAACATGTATAATCCTAGGTAGAGAAATCACCTGAATTTTACTTGGAGCAATCAAGGACAACAAAGACAAGGTTCTCCGCCTAGATTTCAGCAACCTCCTAACCCACCACAGAAGCTAACCATTGAAGATCAGCTTTCTAAAGTCATAACAGCATCAAAAGGCCTATTTAAAAGCATTGAAACAACTTTAAGAAATTAAGAGGCTTCCATCCACAACCTTGAAACTCAAATTGGTCAGCTAGCCAAGTTGATTTCAGAAAGACCACCAGGGACCAAACCCTAAGAACCTTCAAGGTCAATGGGCAGAGATTGAAGTTATACAATGGTGTTAGCATCCAAGAGCTTTACTGAGATGCTTGTCACCTCCAAGACCCCCTTTGCAGTAGTTCCTCAATCCTAAGTCCAACTAAATGACTGTAAAAAAGTGCTTGTTAGGAGGCAACCCGACATTTAGTGTTTTGCTTTTATCTTCATTTTAGTTGTGATTTATGTTTGATTGTGTTTTCAAAGTTCTTAGTTAGTTTTATCTTTATTTTTTTTTTTTGTGGTTGTGGACATCATATTCCATCCAGTAAACCAGAAAAATAGTAAAAATAATAATAAAGAAATATGGAGGAAAAGATAGAGACGTGGGGCATGTATATGGGCAGCATTTTTCATTAAAAAAAAAAAAAGAAATAGGAAGAAGTTGTGGGTGCATGGGAGACGTGAGTGAGAGGGAGACAAAAGAGAGGGAGATGGAGCAGCAGTTATAGAAACGTGAGAGAAGAGAGACGTGTAAACGGTTAGCAAGTGAGTAGCATAAAAGAGATAACCATAGAGCAGAAAAAAGGAAGGCAGCAGAGAGACCAACAAAACAGAAACCAAAAGGGCAGCAGAGAGACCAACAAACATAGCAGAAATAGATTTTCGGAGGACAGCAGAGAGACTAGAAAAACAGAGACCCAAACAGCAGAAAAGAAAAAGATAGAGGGGAGAACAACAACCAAGAGACACCAGAAAACAGAGACCCAAAGGCAAAGAAAGAAAACAACAACAGAAAGAAAGGAAGCAAGAAGCAAAGCTGTAGAACAACAAAGCAGAGAACCATAAAAGTAAGAGCAGCAGTAGCAAAATAAAGAAAGCAGGGAACACTACGAGGTTTTATTTTTCCTTTTGTGATTCACTTAAAATTCTTTATGGTATCTAATTACTATTTTTGCAATCTTGTGTCTTGTTTATCATTAGCCATTGTCCATGAATGACAAAATATTTGGTGCAAACATTTATACCTCAAAGAGAGAGGAACCAGGCTAGAGAGAGAAACCTGGTTAGAGAGAGAAACTAAGTTTTGAGAGTAAGTTGCATGGAGAAGAATAAATCATTGCCTTAGTCTCCAATTTTTTTTTTTTTGAGAAAATAAAACCTAAATCCATGTGTTTAAGGTTGAAAGAGGAAGATGGGTGGGATTTCTTCTTTTTGCTTCGACCTTACTTTCTTTACTGTCTCTGTTTTCATTCTCTAAATATGCTATATGTGTTTGTTTCCTTTATTTTAGTTGTTTAGTTTGTTTTCACGTCATTTTTTTTAGTATAGATTGATCCATTTGTACCACATAGAGAAAGAAAACAGTTTTAGAAAGAGAAAGCTTCATTTTCTAGAGAGAGAAACAAAAATTTTAGAGAGAGAAGTAGTACTTAAAAAGAGAAAGGTAGAGAAATTTTTCTACTTAGTCACTATTGATTAAAAAGCCAAACTGAGTCCATGGATTCAAGAGGTGGAGGAAGGAGATGAGATGGTGGTTGCTTTCCCTCATTTTCGGTCCTTGCTTCTTCCTGTAATATGCTTCCCTTCTCTGATGCACATATCTTTCTTTGTTTTGTTTCTTTAATTTTTTTTTTTTAATTGCTGACTTAGATTTCAGGTTTGGGTTATTTTGTTTATGGGTTTCATTTTTGTTTTGTTTTGTTTAGAATTGAACTATTTTGTGTTTTGTGGACTGATAGTTTGCTATTGGCAGTAAAGGCCGAATTGGGCCATTTGTTTATGGTCATTTCTTTTGTTTCCTTTAAGTTAATTTGTTTTATGTTGTATATATGGGCTGGTCTTATTTATATGGAGCTATTTCATTTGGTTAGTAAGTTTGATTTCTGATGTGGGTTTTATTTATGTTGTTGGGCTTAATTTTTTTTATGGGTTTATATTTTTGGGTCATTAATTTCATGGGTAGTCACTTGTTGTTTAGTCTTATGTGGGTTGTTGATTGGGCCAAAATCTGAATTGGGCCAGTCCATGTGTGTGTTTAATTTCACTTCTTTACTTATTTAGATTAGGCCTTTATTTTAGTTTATTTTTTTTATTACATTATTTTACTTGTTTATTTATTTATTTTAATTTTAATTTTTTTTTGTTTTCTTATTTATTTTATTTTTATTCTATTTTTAGATTATTTTAATTGTTTATTTATTTATTTATTTTAATAATTTCATTTTTTTAATTTAATTTTATTTTATTTTCACTTTATTTTTCTTCTTTCTTTATTTAAATGGTTTAATTAAAATAAAATTAGAATTGAATTCATTTTTTTTTAAAAAAAAAAAGAAAAGAAAAAACATATATCATATAGTCTAGTTTAAATTGTACGAATAGCATCCATAGACCCCTTACTTGTCAAGGGAGGGATAAAAGCAACTTACCCCATAGGGGTGGCTCTCCTATCTGCCCGAGGTGAGGATAAGCGCCACTTTGGGAACCGAGAAGCGTGGGAACAAAGTGGAAGGATTAAGACACGATTAGATTCATGCATAACATAATTTTAACCTGGAAATTTTGAATTTCTTTTAATTTCATTTTTTTAAAAAATAAAAATAAAAAAAACAATAAAAATTATTTGCAATCGTTGCGAACTACGCGGACTTTGATCCCTAATTAGGGTACGTAGGCATTCGAGGGTGACGAATCAAGTCCTGTTTTAAATAATCACCTATTTTTTCTTTTAGGGATGAAATAAATATAATTAGGCCATGATTTAATTTGCACAATTAATTTTAGGTAACCGTCGTTTAGACAGGTGTTATAGGGTGCCTAACACCTTACCTATACACAATTAGACTCCCAAACCCTCTCTGGTTCGCAAACATATTTTTTTTAGAAATTAAAGGGGGTTTTTCAATTGTTCCCAAGATTTTTAATACGATTGGTGGCGACTCCAGAGTTTTCATTTCGAAAACTAAATCTCTTTTTATTTTAGCCATCCTCATTATAGCGACCTCCGGGTACGTTATGACAGTTTGACGACTCCACTGGGGTTCGCTGAGAGTCAAGCCTAGAAAGTTAATTGTGCAAAATAAATATGGCCTTTTTGTATTTTCTTTATCCCATTGTTCATTTAATTTTCATTATTTATTTCATGTATATATTGTGTATATATTTTTGCTTTGCATTCGTAAATAATTGTAGTATATTTTGTGCTTTCTTTTGCAGCGGGTAAATGTAGAATGAGGTTTGTTTGCTTTCCCTACACACACGAAACATTAACAGTCATACTTCACACACTTTCTCTGGCTCTATACCCAAGTCACATTTAAACTTAGGGTTAGATAGGGAGTGAGCATTATCCCAAAGGGGCTAAGTACCCTTGTGATCTATGCAAAGCTCTCACTTGGATTGTAACTTGTCCTTTTAACATGAGTAAATATGAGAGGCACTACCTTTCGTCTATTCATGTTAACAAGACAAGGTCTCCGTCATCTCGATGAGAGGCAATCTATAGTACCTTGGACTTCTAGGATGTAGTACCGACCTAATAACCATGCACGTAATTTGACTGTACAAGCCCTCCTTTAGGTTAGATCATGACCACTAAGTTAAAATCCTTGAGCTTAGATGTCAACCTTTTCTTAAGACAATAGGGGAAACATGATTTCTCTCTTTTATTTTCTTCTCATTTTATTCGCTTTATTTCTCATTTGTAAATACACTGTAAATTTTTCTAACAAGGTTTGGTCACATTTTATTTTTGAACTTTTTAGCAATAATCCATAGGAGGTTGAATTGTTAATATGGCTAGTCGAGATCCTGTTTTTGAAAATTCTAAGACTTCACGAGCTTTCATAAGGGATATGGCATCACTACCAACTGAAGAGAGAGATTGTTTACCTAAGGGACATCCTAGCACATTGCCAAAGAGGCTTCGAGTCCATGTCGAAGTCAATGATGTGACTGAAGTAGACCGTTTTTTAAAATTACTACCCATTGATGAAAAGACAGCTTTTAATCAGAAATATGGAAAGATTTGGGACTTGTTGAAGGTTGAAGTACATGAGATGGCCGTGGTTACCATGTTGAATTATTGGGATCCTTCATACCGTTGCTTAACTTTTGGAGTCATTGACACGACCCCGACCATTAAAGAGTATGCCTATATGCTGAATTTGCCATTGACTACTCAAACCAAGGTGTATACTCACAACAAGAATAAAGTTGCTTTGGGAAAGGTTGCTGAGTGGTTAGGTGTATCTGCTGAAATGATGAAAAATAAAATGATTCTAAAGGACACTAGCATGAGGGGGTGGCCTATGGCTTTCATAATACCCAGTCTACAAAGTTTTCTTGATAAAAAGGAATGGGGAAAGCTGAGGGATTTGATTGCTTTATGTATCTATGGACTTATTTTATTCCCATCTGCCAAGAATGCTATTAGTCTTTTAGCCGCCGATGTGTTTCAACAAGTTCTTGAGCACAAGATTAATCCAGTACCCACCATATTGGCCGACACATTTGGAGCTCTAAATTTTTGTCGAAGGAAAGACGATGGTAAACTCAAATGTTGTTTACAACTTTTATTCGTCTGGCTTTTCTACCATGTTCAAGGAAAAAATTATCCACGATTGACCAATTTTGGCTTTGGGATTGAGTTCATAAGGAAATTTACTGAATTGAAGATTGTGAAGAAGGATCGAGATTTCTGGTTGAACCGTTATATTGGTATTGATGAAGGAAATTTTACATGGCGTTCTCATTGGTCTAAAGGGCATGTCATATTGGTTCGTTGCGGAGATTTTTCGTATGTGTCATTGATGGGTACTCGAGGTTGTGTGGCCTACACGCCTACACTAGTCTTGAGGCAATTCGAACACCTTCAATACATTCCTTACACTAAAGGACTTGTTGAAATGGAGTTCGAGTACGATTCTCAAGGGAGTGAAAATAACTTGTACAAGGTCAAGAAGGCTTGGGAAAGATTATCATTCCGATAAGAAGACCCGTGCTCCGATACTGATGAGGCGATTACTTTGTATGGTACTTGGGTCCGAGAGAAAGCCAAAGAGGTCGTAGTACCACATGCTGCTACTATTTCTCATCCACCTCCTATTGAAGTGTCTACTCGTGATTTTGAGGCTGAATTTTCCATGAAAGAAAAACTTAGAGAGGAAGAAATGAAAAGAAAATTAGATGAGCTAGAAGTTGAAAAGAAGAAATGGCTTGAAGAACGGGCTCAACTCATGAAGAGATTAGCAAGAGAAGAGAAAGAAAAGAGAAAATACCAAGACGTAGCTCAAAGTGCCTCATCGAAGCAAATTGAACAAATGGAGAGACAAATCCATGAGGTAAGAGAAGTGGCGAAACACAGACTTGAGCAGATAGGGTGTCTTAAAGCAAAGATTGAAGAGCTAAAGGAGAATCTGGAAGAAGAAAAAGATGGTCACAAGCAACAAATGGAAAATTGGGAGAATGGGTATCAAAATATGAAAAAACTGAAAACTCAAGAGGAAGAAGATAAAAAGTTTTTACGTTGTCAATGTGAAGACATGGAACACCAAAATACTGGCTTGGGCAATGCTCTTCAAAAGGCAAGAGAGATGGTGACACTTTGGAAGCAACAATATGAACTTTTGAAAGAGAAAAAAGAAATGGATAAAGGAGGTGACGCTTCAAAGACCGAAAAATGGAAGAAGCGTTTTGAATATTTGATGGAGAATTCTTATGATAAAGCAGAAAAGCTGAGACAAAGAGTTCAAGAGGTCGAAGCTCACACGACTCCTTTTGCATTACCTACGAGGGATTTGGAGAAACTTTTTGAAGAATGCAAGAGTATTTTAAATGGCATATCACAGCTATGAGCTACTTGATATACTTGAGTTACAATCATTAATGAAATGTGCTTTGTTTTCATTGGACTAATCTCTCATATTAGTTGTATGCGATAATTTTTTTCGTAATGTCAAAATATTCGCGAATATTATCATTGTCATGTTTTTCCGTAAGGAACCAAAGTTCCTGCCGAAAAATAAGATTCGTATCCCACGAAAGTACTTGTGAAGAAGATGAATTTTAAAATTGATCGCTTAAAGGACTCGTCCAAGCCATATTAATAATCTGTCTTCTTAAGAGATTGCAGAAATCTTTTTATTATTTTCATTTTTACTCATTTATTCTTTATGTTTTCTTTTCATTTTTTATTATCCATTAGGGGATTAAAACATCATTGGTCCTGCAAAGAAAGCGCGGTTCAATCAAAAAGGCTATGTGAAAAGATCAATCGGACTCAGATTTAGGACTGTTACTATCATGGATGGAACTCAGGAACCAGAGAGGGATTTAGGAGTTGAGTTGGATGGGATGAAGGAACAAATGAATGAGATAAGGAGTTTACTTGTTGAGAGTTTGAAGCTAAAAGGGACAGCTGAAGGCCCGAGTCATTCTGACTTTCTCCCCATATCCCAAGTAGCACCACTGCTGACTTTTCCTGCTCATGAGCAAAATGTTACCACAGCTCAATTCAATCCCATTTGGGGCATGCCCCCTCATCTAATGACACCCGCAGCCCAGGGATTGGACCTTAATTCCACTATCCCACCTACTACCCAACCACCTGAATTTTGATTCACTGCCACATAACCTAAAACAAATCCTACCACAGAGACTTCCTTTAATCCAAGTGGACACAGGGGAAACGTATACACTTACACTTCACCGATCACCCATTCTATTTTTAATATGCCCACCCAGAATCCACCAGTGACCATACATGTTGAGAAAGAATATGAGGAGTGCGAAAAAGAAAAACAAAAAGAGAAATTGTTGACTTTAAAGGAGAGGATTAGAGCTATGGGAGGAACTAGTTCATTCAGGGCTGTGGGAGTCAAGCAATTACGTCTTACTCTGGGAGTGTCAATTCCTAGAGATCTTAAGCTCCCTGAGTTTGAGAAGTATGATGGTACTGGTAACCTGAAGTTTCATCTGGTATCTTATATTACAGAAATGGCCGCTATAGAGGAAGATGAGAAGGTGTTGATTCATTTCTTTCCAAAAAGCCTCACTGGTGCTGCTTATAATTGGTTTATGAATTTAGACCGACCAGGATAAGGAGTTGGGCGGATTTAGCAGATGCATTTCTAAAGCAGTACAAGTTTAACTATGATACTGCTCCTACAAGAGAGCAATTGAAGAACATGCAGAAGATGAATCTTTCATGGAGTACGCCCAGAAATGGAGGACCTTGGCTTCCGAAGTTCAACCTCCACTCATTGACTCTGAATTATGCTCCATTTTTCTGGATACATTGAAATCTCCGTATTTGGAGTTGATGGCGGGTTGTCCCTTCCATGATTTTGCTGATATTATCAAGGCTGGGGAAAGAATAGAAGGACTGGTAAAGGCTGAAAAGTTACAAGGAATGAGTACTGAAGGTAATAGTTTTGGCCAGAAAAAGATGGGTTTTCAAAAAAAGAATGAAGGAGAAGTGAACTGGATACAAATACTGGGAACCTACCAATACCCTCAACCTAGAAGACCATCATTTCCACCATTACATCCTGTTAATGCTATCCCTTCAGCTTATCCCCAATCCATACCAAATCACCAATATCCTCAAGCACTCTTCATTCCCACTTACCATAATACACCTCCAAGTTTTCCGGTATCAAGACCACCATTCAGGCCAAATTACCAGGGGTATAGAAACTAGCCACGTCCTTTACAAAGAGATGAACCGTTTCCAAATATTCCTATTACTAGAGCTGAATTGTTCAAACAATTGTGTGAGGCTCATGTGATAGCTCCTAAGCCTGTACAACCAATTCAGCCACCATTCCCTCAATGGTATAACCCAAGCCTCAAGTGTGATTATTATCGAGGTATTGTGGGACATTCGATTGAAGATTGTTCGGGGTTTAAGTTTGTTGTGTTAAATTTGATTAAGCAATGCGTGATCAAAATTGAAGAAATTGGGAAAGGGCCTAATGTAAACAATAATCTTTTGCCTAACCATGAAGCGAGACCAATGATTAATGTAATACTTGAAGAAGTTGGAGAAATCTGAAAGATTACTCAGATAAAGACTCTTATGAGGTTAGTACGAGAAATACTGAGGTCAGCTGGATGCAGTTTGAAAAGTCCTTTTAGGCCAATAAAAAAGGATGATCAATATGATGTGGATTCTTTCTATGAACATCACCAGAGTATGGGGCATGATATAGAAAGGTGTTGGGAATTCAAGTGTGGAGTTCAGAAGCTGATGACTTTAGGAGTCTTAAGGTTTGAGAGGAGAAGTGAGGGGAATCAGAAGGAGATCAACATGACTGGAGAAGAACAACATGGGGCCAAACCTTTTGTCCTTAGAGTTTTACCTAATCCCTCAGCTAGCCAAGCACAGCCAGAGTTGGTCATTCAAGTCCCTGCACCGTTCTCTTATGAAAGCAACAATGCCGTACCCTGGAATTACGGAGTAAAAATAGTAAACACTAAAGAAGAAAATCCAGGGAGTTGCATAGAAAAAAAAAAAAGAAAAAGAAGAATCAGATACGATCACTAATGTGATAGGGGTTAGTGGTTTGACTAGAAGTGGACGGTGTTACTTGCCTAAGGAGATAGAGCACCAAAGAAAGGAGAAAGGAAAAGTCGTGGCTAATGAGAGAGTGTCAGATTTAGCCAAGAAGGATACTCAAGGAGAAAATAAGGAAGAAGAAGAATTTTTGAAGATAATGAGACAAAGTGAGTACGATATAGTAGAACAAATGAAGAAAACTCTTGCTCGTATTTCATTATTGTCTCTTATCATGAGCTCTGAATGTCATAGACAAGCATTACAAAGGTTCTTACAGCAAGCCTATGTACGGCCAGATATAACCGTAAAGAAATTTGGAGGGATGGTAAATTTTATCAAAAACTTTAGCACAATCTCTTTTTCTGAAGAAGAGCTGATGTCTGGTATGAGTGCTCACAACAATGCGCTTCATATCATGCTCAAGTGCGATAGCTATATTGTAGCTAAAGTTTTAATTGATAATAGGTCTGCACTGAATGTGCTACCTTATTCTACCCTCATGCAATTACCAGTTAATGTGTCTTGCATACGAGAAAGTAGTATGGTGGTAAGAGCTTTTGATAGAACAAAGCGTGAAGTACTTGGGGATATATCTCTTCAGTTAGAGATCGGACTAGATAAGTTTGATGTTCCCTTCCAGGTGATGGACATAGAGCCTGCCTATACCATGTTACTTGGTAGGCCATGGATTCATGTTGCGAGAGTGGTGCCGTCTACATGGCATCAAAGACTGAAATATGTGAATGAGGGAGGTTGATAATTGTTAAGGGAGAGGAAGAGATGCTGGCAAGCAAGCCCAGCTCATTACCATATGTTGAAGTAGCGGAGCAAGCACTGGAGTCTTCTTTCCAATCTCTGGAGATAACCCAGCATGATGGTAAAGATTTACCAAAGAAATGGGAAATTAATCAAGTTGTAGCGAAAATGATGAAAAAGAGTGGATTTCAAAAAGGAAAAGGCTTAGGGGCCAAATTGCAAGGTATCAGTGAACCCATCGTGCTTCCAGAAAATGAAAGTAGACAGGGGTTGGGGTATGAGCCTTCTATGGAAGAGTTCCTGAGATGACCAAGAAAAAATCATGAAACCAGACTTCCTCATCTGCTAGAGACTTTTGTGCCATCAACTGAGTCATCAATTGTGGATCATAGGCACATGGTGAATACCCTAGATGGCTGCTCTAAGAAGGATTGTGGGATTCGGCTTTGCAGAGATTTAGAAGAATTGAATAATTGGGAGATTGAGCCGATGCCAAATGTGGTCCTCTTTAAGTAATATCTGTTTATGCCATATTTATTTCTTTTGACTGAAGTCCAAAGTCACTTGAATTTTATCTTTATTATGTATTGGACCATGTTTTATTCAAAAAAAAAAATTAATAAAATAATTTGTCATGGAGTTTTCATTCATTTTGGCATCCTTTTGCTTTTTCTGTCTTTCTTACCCACTTTTCATCTGTTTATTCATCTTAATTCTTGTTATGTTCTAACTTATTCTCAGGAGTCTTGCTAATATAGATCTAATGTCTTAAGTAGAAACTCATGTGTCTCTAATACTTGATTCTCATATTGCATTGGGTGAAGAAGATTACTGCTCTTATGAAGATTTAGATCTTTTTGATAAATTTGAGAAAATGATTGAGTCGGTTGAAAAAGCGATACTTCCTCATAATGAAGAGATTCAGATCATAAACTTGGGTACAAAAGATGAGAAAAGAGAATTGAAGATTGTCGATAACCCGGAAAAAGAGGAAATGATTGTTCTTTTTAAAGAGTATAGTGACGTGTTTGCTTGGTCTTACCAAGAAATGCCTGGTCTTGACTCTAACATTGTGTCTCACAAGATTCCGTTATATTCAGATTGCAAGCTAGTCAAGCAAAAGTTGAGAAGAATGAGGCCT
>QAOA01001288.1:161665-264406 GCA_003255065.1 Cercis canadensis
AAAAAAAAAAATTAATAAAATAATTTGTCATGGAGTTTTCATTCATTTTGGCATCCTTTTGCTTTTTCTGTCTTTCTTACCCACTTTTCATCTGTTTATTCATCTTAATTCTTGTTATGTTCTAACTTATTCTCAGGAGTCTTGCTAATATAGATCTAATGTCTTAAGTAGAAACTCATGTGTCTCTAATACTTGATTCTCATATTGCATTGGGTGAAGAAGATTACTGCTCTTATGAAGATTTAGATCTTTTTGATAAATTTGAGAAAACGATTGAGACGGTTGAAAAAGCGATACTTCCTCATAATGAAGAGATTCAGATCATAAACTTGGGTACAAAAGATGAGAAAAGAGAATTGAAGATTGTCGATAACCCGGAAAAAGAGGAAATGATTGTTCTTTTTAAAGAGTATAGTGACGTGTTTGCTTGGTCTTACCAAGAAATGCCTGGTCTTGACTCTAACATTGTGTCTCACAAGATTCCGTTATATTCAGATTGCAAGCTAGTCAAGCAAAAGTTGAGAAGAATGAGGCCTAAAATGTCTAACAAGATAAAAAAAGAGGTGATCAAACAGATTGAGGCTGGTTTCTTAGAAGCATCCACTTATCCAGAATGGGTTGCCAATATAGTTCTAGTGCCTAAAAAGGATGGTCGAGTAAGAATGTGCGTGGATTTCCGGGATCTGAATAGAGCCAGTCCGAAAGATGATTTTCCTTTGCCACACATAGATGTGCTTGTGGACAGCACGGCCAAAAATCACCGGTATTCTTTCATGGACGGGTATTCGGGGTACAATCAAATTCCAATGGTTGATGAAGATAAAGAGAAGACTACGTTCATCACACATTGGGGTACCTATTGTTATAAGGTAATGTCATTTGGACTGAAGAATGCAGGAGCTACCTATCAGAGGGCCATGGTCACACTTTTTCATGACATGATACACAAAGAAATCGAGGTTTATGTGGATGATATGGTGGCGAAGTCAAAACAAGGAGAAAGCCATGTGAATGTGCTTCGAAAATTATTCAAGAGGCTAAGAAAATACAAGCTAAGATTGAACCCAAACAAATGCACTTTCGGTGCGACTTCGTGTAAGTTGTTAGGGTTTATCTTTAGCGAAAAAGGAATTGAAGTAGATCCAGATAAAGTTCGAGCAATTCGGGAGATGTCATCCCCAAGATCAGAAAAAGAAGTTTGGAGTTTCTTAGGGAAGCTTAATTACATAGTCAGATTCATTTCAAATCTTACTCATACTTATGAACCCATCTTCAAATTGCTGAGGAAGAATAATCCTGGAAAGTGGGACGAAAAGTGTCAAGAAGCTTTTGACAGAATCAATGAGTATTTGCTTAACCCACCAGTGCTTGTACCTCCGACACTTGGAAAGCCTCTCATTCTGTATTTGACTGTGCTTCAAGAATCAATGGAGAGTGTATTAGGACAACATGATGAAGGGGGAAGAAAAGAAAGGGCCATCTATTACTTGAGCAAAAAGTTCATTGATTACGAGACGAGATACGCCATGGTGGAAAAAACGTGTTGTGCGTTAGTTTGGGTGGCTAGTAGACTCCGACAATACATGCTATACCATACTACATGGCTCATCTCTCATATGGATCCCATCAAGTTCATTTTTGAAAAGCCCTATCTCTCAGGAAGACTAGCTAAGTGGCAAATTGTCCTTTCAGAATACGATGTGGTGTACATGACAAAGAAGGCTGTCAAAGGAAGTGTAATTGCCGATTACTTAGCTGAAAATCCCGTAGACGATTACCAACCCATGAGATTTGAGTTTCCTGATGAAGACGTTCTCGTAGTCGAAAGAGAGGATGAAAAAAAAGAAGTAAGGTAGAAGATGTACTTCGATGGTGCGGTGAATGTGCACGGGCAAGGAATAGGAGCTGTGATAATGTCACCAGAAGGAAAACAATTCCCTATAGCCATTAAATTGGATTTTGATTGCACTAATAACATGGCGGAATATGAAGCATGTGTAAGAGGTCTACAAGCCGCTTTGGATCTAAAGGTTGATACTTTGGATGTTTTTGGAGACTCTGCTCTCATCATCTATCAGGTGACTGGAGAATGGCAAACCAAAGATTCAAAATTGGTTCCGTATCAAAAATATTTGACTCGGTTAATCAAGAAATTTGAAGACATCACATTTTCTCATTTATCTCGCAACAAGAACTAATTTGCAGAAGCTTTGGCTACACTAGCAATAATGACTAAGCTTGATTGTGGAGTAATGGTGCAACCAATACAAGTGAAGTCAGAGGAAGAACCAGTTTATTGTTCTAATGTGGAAGAAGAACCGAATAGTCACCCTTGGTACTATGATATCCTGCAATATATTAAGTCTAGAGAATATCCAATTGGCGTTAATGAAAATGATAGGAAGACTATCAGACGTCTGGCATTGGGATTCTTTTTGAGTGGAGAAATTTTATACAAAAGAAGTCATGACAGAGCACTTTTACGATGTGTGGATGCTAAAGAGGCTAATCGCATTTTGAGTGCTATTCATGAAGGAATATGCGCTACTCATGCAAACGGTCATATGATGACTCAAAAAATTCTAAGAGCGGGTTATTACTGGACAACAATGGAAAGAGATTGCATCAGTTATGTTAGAAAGTGTCACAAGTGTCAAATCTATGCCGATCGCACTAAAGTACCATCGTCTATGTTGCACAGTATGACAACCCCTTGGCCATTTTCTATGTGGGGAATTGATGTCATCGGTCCAATCAATCCGAAAGCATCCAATGGACACCGTTTCATTCTAGTAGCAATTGACTATTTCACAAAATGGGTAGAAGCTGCTTCTTATGCGAAAGTGACTCAAAATATAGTTGCTAGATTTTTGAAGATGAATATCATTTGTCGATATAGGCAACTAGAGAAAATCATCACTGATAACGGTTTAAATTTGAATGACGCAGATATACAAAAGTTGTGCACACAGTTCCAATCAAGCATCATAATTCTTCGCCATAAAGGCCTCAAATGAATGGAGCAGTAGAAGCCGCAAACAAAAATATCAAGAAGATAGTGGAAAAGATGATTGTGACCTATAAAGACTGGCATGAAATGCTTCCCTTTGCCTTGCATGCTTACCGTATAGCGGTGCGATCGTCGACTAGGGCAATGCCGTATTCTCTAGTATATGGTATGGAAGTTGTTACTCCTATAGAGGTAGAGATTTCATCTCTCCGAGTCTTGATGGAAACTGATCTAGAAGAATCAGAATGGGCACGAGTCAGATATGAGCAGCTGAATATGATTGAGGAGAAACGATTAGCTGCTATTTGTCATGGACAGTTGTATCAACAAAGAATGACCAGAGCATTCAACAAAAAGGTTCGACTTCGAGAGTTTCAACCGGGAGATCTAGTTTTGAGGAAAATCTTACCTCATCAAGAAGATGCACAGGGAAAATGCGCCCCAACTCATCAAGGCCCATACATTGTCAAACAAGCATTCTCCGGAGGTGCTTTGATTCTTACAGATATGGAAGGGAAAGAGCTGGCTAAGCCAATAAATTCTGATGCAGTCAGAAAATATTACTCGTAAAAATTAAAAAAAAAAAAAAGTCCGCTAGATCGAAAACCTGAAAAGACAATCTAGATGTGAGTTTGAGCCTGCAAGAGTGTTTGTGCAATAATGAAAGAAGGGGCTGAGAATGAAAAAGTTGTTTGAGATAAGGGAAGAAACTCAGCATATAAGAAAACAAGAGTTATGCATTTCAACATCAGAAAGATAAACAGCGTCTTAGTCAAGTAGAAGTCTGATCCAAGGCAATATGAGAATCAATAAAGTTGGATATCACAGAGCTACAACTGGGGCAAAATCATTCGTTCTATGTGACTTCTGAATTTTTCATCCCGAACTACGTGAGCTTTGATTCCTCTTTGAGGATACGTAAGCACCTACTTGATAGGGCAAGTCCAATTTCACCAAAATTTCATACTGGGGAAAATTTTTATTCTGATGGGTATCTTTTTGAGTTTCAATCCTGTGATGTTTCTACACTTTCTTTTTTGGTTGAAATAAAAGAGGTTAATTCATTGAATCTACTTCTTTCAGTTATGCATACTTTCCATGATAAATTATTGAGTTATGATTTTGAATAAAATGTGAGTGGATTTTTTTATATGGTATATTCATTTATTTCTTAAAGTATGTCACATTGACATCGTTTCTAGACTTCAGAAGGATATCTTCTAAACCAAAGCAAAGCTCAAGATTTGTTAGAAGTTTTCTTGGATGCTTACAGTTAGAAATGAGTGTGACTTCATCGTTTGGAGAATAAGGAGAAATTATTTGACAAAGACAGAAGGCCAATTTCTAATGAGAAAAGATATGCATGAGTGATTCGATTTTTTAAAGAGTAAATTTTGATTGAACCACTTACTTTGCAAGGGAAAAAAGATGACTCATCTTAGTGTCATGGGGTATATGTCTTACACTTTTCAGCCATTAATTTTCTTGTCATTACATTTTTATGCTATTAACTTTCTCTGTCATTATATTCCGTGCTATTAATTTTCTAGGTAATTATATTTCATGCTATTAATTTTCTAGCCATTACATTTTATGCCATTAATTTCTCTGCCATTACATTTTATGATATTAATTTTCTTTGCCATTACATTTTGTGCCATTAATCTTCTCACCATTACATTTTTATACCATTAATTTTTCTACCATTACATTTTGTGCCATTAATTACCTAGCTATTACATTTTTTGCCATTAATTTTCTCTGCCATTACATTTTGTACCATTAATTTTCTTGCTATTACATTTTGTGTCATTACATTTTATACCATTAATTTTTCTGTCATTACATTTTGTGCCATTAATTTTATTGTCATTATATTTTGTGCCATTAATTTTTTAGNTTAATTTTCTCTGTCATTACATTTTGTACCATTAATTTTCTTGCTATTACATTTTGTGTCATTACATTTTATACCATTAATTTTTCTGTCATTACATTTCGTGCCATTAATTTTATTGTCATTACATTTTGTGCCATTAATTTTTTAGCCATTACATTTTATGTCATTAATTTTTCTGCCGTTACATTACGTGTCATTAATTTTCTTGTCATTATATTTCAAGTCATTACATTTTATGCCATTGATTTTTCAACCGTTACATTTCATATTATTAATTTTCATGTTATTACATTTCGTACCGTTAATTTTCTCGCCATTACATTTTATGCCATTAATTTATCAGTCGTTACATTTCATATTATTAATTTTCATGTCATTACATTTCATGCCATTAAGTTTCTCGCTATTATATTTTATGCTGTTATGATTCCATGTCACTTTCATTTCTCGTAATTTCACCTTTTGGTCACTACATTTTTGTCATTTTGTTTTGACATTTCAACCTCTGCCCTAAGTATCAGATGAAATATGTGTCTTTTATCTTTACATGTTCCCTATGTGAAAAACGCGATAAGCAAAAGCTTCACACGTCATTCTAATAGAAAACATGTAAAGAGAGGCAAACTGTGGACATCATATTCCATCTAGTAAACCAGAAAAATAGTAAAAATAATAATAAAGAAATATGGAGGAAAAGATAGAGACGTGGGGCATGTATATGGGCAGCATTTTTCATTAAAAAAAAAAAAGAAATAGGAAGAGGTTGTGGGTGCATGGGAGACGTGAGTGAGAGGGAGACAAAAGAGAAGGAAATGGAGCAGCAGTTATAGAAACGTGAGAGAAGAGAGACGTGTAGACGGTTAGCAAGTGAGTAGCATAAAAGAGATAACCATAGAGCAGAAAAAAGGAAGGCAGCAGAGAGACCAACAAAACAGAAACCAAAAGGGCAGCAGAGAGACCAACAGACATAGCAGAAATAGATTTTCAAAGGACAGCAGAGAGACCACAAAAACAGAGACCTAAAAAGAGACTTACAAACAGCAGAAAAGAGAAAGATAGAGGGGAGAACAACAACCAAGAGACACCAGAAAACAGAGACCCAAAGGCAAAGAAAGAAAACAACAACAGAAAGAAAGGAAGCAAGAACCAAAGCTGCAGAACAACAAAGCAGAGAACCAGAAAAGTAAGAGCAGCAATAGCAAAATAAAGAAAGCAGGGAACACTACGAGGTTTTGTTTTTCCTTTTGTGATTCACTTAAAATTCTTTATGGTATCTAATTACTATTTTTGCAATCTTGTGTCTTGTTTATCATTAGCCATTGTCCATGAATGACAAAATATTTGGTACAAACATTTATACCTCAAAGAGAGAGGAACCAGCCTAGAGAGAGAAACCTAGTTAGAGAGAGAAACTAAGTTTTGAGAGTAAGTTGCATGGAGAAGAATAAATCATTGCCTTAGTCTCCAATTTTTTTTTTTTTTGAGAAAATAAAACCTAAATCCATGTGTTTAAGGTTTAAAGAGGAAGATGGGTGGGATTTCTTCTTTTTGCTTCGACCTTACTTTCTTTACTGTCTCTGTTTTCATTCTCTAAATATGCTATATGTGTTTGTTTCCTTTATTTTAGTTGTTTAGTTTGTTTTCACGGCATTTTTTTTAGTATAGATTGATCCATTTGTACCACAGAGAGAAAGAAACCAATTTTAGAGAGAGAAAGCTTCATTTTCTAGAGAGAGAAACAAAATTTTTAGAGAGAGAAGTAGTACTTAAAAAGAGAAAGGTAGAGAAATTTTCCTACTTAGTCACTGTTGATTAAAAAGCCAAACTGAGTCCATGGATTCAAGAGGTGGAGGAAGGAGATGAGATGGTGGTTGCTTTCCCCCATTTTCGCTGCTTGCTTCTTCCTGTAATATGCTTTCCCTTCTCTGATGCACGTATCTTTCTTTGTTTTGTTTCTTTAATTTTTTTATTTTATTTTTGTTAATTGCTGACTTAGATTTCAGGTTTGGGTTATTTTGTTTATGAGTTTCTTTTTGTTTTGTTTTGTTTAGAATTGAACTATTTTGTGTTTTGTGGACTGATAGTTTGCTATTGGCAGTAAAGGCCGAATTGGGCCATTTGTTTATGGTCATTTCTTTTGTTTCCTTTAGGTTAATTTGTTTTATGTTGTATATATGGGCTGGTCTTATTTATATGGAGCTATTTCATTTGGTTAGTAAGTTTGATTTCTGATGTGGGTTTTATTTATGTTGTTGGGCTTAATTTTTTTTTATGGGTTTATATTTTTGGGTCATTAATTTGATGGGTAGTCACTTGTTGTTTTAGTCTTATGTGGGTTGTTGATTGGGCCAAAATCTGAATTGGGCCAGTCCATGTGTATGTTTAATTTCACTTCTTTACTTATTTAGATTAGGCCTTTATTTTAGTTTATTTTATTTTTTTTGATTAGATTATTTTACTTGTTTATTTATTTATTTTAATTTTAATTTTAATTTTTTTGTTTTCTTATTTATTTTATTTTTATTCTATTTTTAGATTATTTTAATTGTTTATTTATTTATTTATTTTAATAATTTCATTTTTTTAGTTTTATTTTATTTTATTTTCACTTTATTTTTCTTCTTTCTTTATTTAAATGGTTTAATTAAAATAAAATTAGAAGTGAATTCATATTTTTTTTAAAAAAGAAAAAACATATATCATGCATNTTTTTTTAAAAAAAAAAAGAAAAGAAAAAACATATATCATATAGTCTAGTTTAAATTGTGCGAATAGCATCCATAGACCCCTTACTTGTCAAGGGAGGGATAAAAGCAACTTACCCCATAGGGGTGGCTCTCCTATCTGCCCGAGGTGAGGATAAGCGCCACTTTGGGAACCGAGAAGCGTGGGAACAAAGTAGAAGGATTAAGACGCGATTTGATTCATGCATAATATAATTTTAACCTAGAAATTTTGAATTTCTTTTAATTTCATTTTTTTAAAAAAATAAAAATAAAAAAATAATAAAAATTATTTGCAATCATTGCGAACTACATGGACTTTGATCCCTAATTAGGGTACGTAGGCATTCGAGGGTGGCGAATCAAGTCCTGTTTAAAATAATCACCTATTTTTTTCTTTTAAGGATGAAATAAATACAATTAGGCCATGATTTAATTTGCACAATTAATTTTAGGTAACCGTCGTTTAGACGGGTGTTATAGGGTGCCTAACACCTTCCCTATACACAATTAGACTCCCGAACCCTCTCTGGTTCGCAGACATATTTTTTTTTTAGAAATTAAAGGGGGTTTTCCAATTATTCCCCAGATTTTTAATACGATTGGTGGCGACTCCAGAGTTTTCATTTCGAAAACCAAATCTCCTTTTATTTTAGCCATCCTCGTTATAGCGACCTCCAGGTACGTTATGACAATGGTCATTCTTTTTCTAGTGAAGGTTTTATTGGAAACAACATTTAATGCAACATAGAGTCCAGCACTCTGTTCAAAGTGCAGAACACAGTCAGAAACACGGGCGTGTTCTACCCGGTGTGCGCCTTATAGAGACTCCAAATGGAAAACACGGCCAATGACATGGTCGTGTGGGTTCCCGTGTCCATTATCCAGAGGCTTATGAATCACCCAGAGCATCCAGGGAAAGAACACGGTCAGTGACACGACCGTATCATCAAGCGTTTAGATCATCCAGAGAGCTCAGAAGTGGAACACAGCCAGTGACATGGCCGTGTCGATTGGCCAGAATCAAATATCCTAAAACACGGCCATGTCCATCCTAGGTAAGTATTTAAGCATGCCATGTCACTAACATGGCCCGATACATAGGCGTGTTTACCCCATGTCACTTAAAGCAATTCCTACTCTTGAAACACGGCCCCATATACGAGCGTGTCAAGCCCCGTGTTATTTACTCAGACATAACATGCTCACACAACACGAACGTGTTGTGGTTGTGTCGCGCTGAAGTTTTAAAATTTAAAGTCGTGGGTCACTCTTCATTTTCCAGAAACCCCCAATTTCCTCTCACTCTATCCCAAATCTCTAACCCCGTCGACGTTTCCACTCCCATTTTTGGCCAATCCCACTCCATTAAACCCCAATTTTTTTAACTTAAGTTGCATTTCTACACAGCATCCCACCGTGGCATTTTGTTAATTTTCTGTTTGCGCACAATAGCAAAATCTGTTCTCCACCCACCGGTAAGTGCTCTGCCTTCACTCTTAGTTATTATAATTGACTGGTTGATTGAATTTTTGTAGGGTATTACTGCTTATTCTGTTTTATTCTGAATAAGGGGGATGCTGCCATCGAAATTGTTGATTTTGGGTTCCTTATTGCTTTTGGAAACTGTTGATATTGAGGAATTTGTTGCTTTCTTATGCAATTACTGTTACAGTAGCATTGCCATTTGATAACTATTGTTGAGGAATTCACTGGGAATTATGATGTTTTTGTTTCTTCCAGCACTGGGAAGAAATGCCATAGTTTAATTTTTGCTGAAAGAACCAGTACTCAGTTAGTGTTCATGTGAGACTTAATATTCAATTTGCTTAATTGTTAGTGGGGGACACTTGATTCTAATGTTTTATTGCTGAGAAATTGTTGCTGCTTAACTATTAAAATATTTGAATTGGAATTGATTTTTGATAAATGCTTGTTGAGGCAGTAGAAGTGTGCTTGCAGAATTTGTTAGCATTGGAGAGTTTGTTTCTTTCCCTTGCAATTACCATTTCTGTGGGCACCACCATTTACAACATTACTATGGGAATTTAATTCTGATACTATCACATTATTGTTGTGGGTCACATTGCTAATGTCCTGTGGAATTTGCTGGTGATGGTCTAATTAAATGCATGCTATTAGGAATTAGATGTGTGATAATGAAATAGGATTGGAGAGCTAATGTGAGGCACTGAATTTGATTTTATTCACTATTAGTATGGGAAAATTGAAATATTATTGCATATTGTTCAGCTAGTGGGGCTTTGTTCTTTTTGCTTCTGATTTATACTAACTTCTTGTCACCATTGTGGGATTGGCCGAATTTAAATTTGTCAACACTGCTAGTCCTGCTAGAATTGCATTGTGCACAATTACCATCACTGTGAATAATGCCCTTAATAAAATGATGTAGAACTCGTTAATTCACTAGGGCATTTATGATGACTGTGTTCTTGTCAATACTGTAAGGTATTGTCATTGCTGAATTATTGCTGTCAGCACTGTCATTAGGTTAGTTTTCAGGTGGGAATTGCCATTCAAATTGATTAATTGTTAGTGGGGTTTTGTTCATTTTCTCTGTATCTTGTCATTATTGCAGACCCTGTTGTTGATAACTATTTCTGTGGGAATGAATGTTTACTGATAGTATCTAATTTTCTTTGATTAGACTCTTGCTGTGAAATTTGCTGATTTAGGACTTATGAGATAATTATCACTAATGGTGTTCTTCTTGATTTTGGTTTCTTTTGATTTCTTGTCAATGTTGTGGCCAATGACTTGTTGCTTTATGCCAAATTGGTTGTCAACACGGTGGGGGTTGATTTATTCTGTTTTAAGGCAGTCCTACTACCTGTGCAAACTTTCAATGGCATTATATCAAACTTACTTTTTGATTTTGATATGTACAAGGACATAGTGCATTTTATTGTTCTAAACTGTTTTCATCTTCCTATCCCCCCTTGTGTACAAGGACATATCAAATTGCTGTATGTTGCATGAATTTCCTTTATAGGTGGTGGCTGTCCTATTTTCCAAAGTTTCCATGTTTTGTGATTCATTTTGTTAATTTGCTTTTGCAGAAACAAACATGAGGAATCATAGCAGTGCCGTGAAAAGCTACAACCTAGGAAGAATCACCCTACGCCTCAGGAGTCACCTTCTCCACCTACCAAGATGAGAAGATCTTGAACTGTTGATACCTCCATTCACTCCTTCCTCAGATTCCAAGGCCCTGAGCACAAGGAGCGACTAGCCAAACTTTCAGCAAAGCCACTCGAACCCAGTCGCTACCCAGACTGGCTGTTGTTATAGGAATTGGTCCTAGAATAGGAGGTGCGCCATTTACTCAGCTCCAACCAATGGAGCAACATCTTTAAGCTCCGAGAGCAGGCATACCGAGAACTCACTATGGAGTTTCTCACAATAGTGGAGATCAATGCCATATTCACAGACTCCCACATCATATGGCATGAGCCGGACACCATCTGATTCCGCCTTGGTACTTTCATGCAGAGCATGAGCTTGCAGGAGTTCACAGAGGCAACAGGATTAGCTGAGCAGGGATTCATCTATGACTCTTGCAACATGGACTGGCACTCACCTAACACAGAGCCTGCAGATTACTGGCGGACCATCAGTACTGAGACCACATATGAGGCCAAGAGGTCTAGGACCTCCACTATGCGATCTCCTGCCCTCTGTTTCATCCATAAGCTCCTTGTTCACTCATTGACTGCGAGACAAGAGAGCATCAAAGTTGTCATTAAGCAGGACATGTTCTACCTTCGGTGGATTCACGAGTAGCATCATTGCCACCTCAGCTACACATTCATTTAGCTGGTCAGAGGTTATTTGCAGAAGGGGAACTTTAGCGCTATCGGTAGTGGATCTATCATCACCCGCTTGGCACAGAACCTGGACATTCTAGGTGACCAGTCCATTCTCATCGTGGCCTGCTATCCCCAGCTGTTAGGGATGGACACACTGAAGGCCATGGGGATGGTCGAGCACTGTACAGACACTTAAGGCACATATTTCACTCTAGTTGGTGCTCCACCACGCATGGTCCCCAAGGCACCACCAGCAGAGGGACCATCCACAGATGCCTCAACAGAGCCTCAAGCGGATGAACCTACAGCAGGCCCTAGCACATCAGCCCCTTCATCATCACAACCATTTCTGGGAGTCCTCTTCACTTCACCTGACAAGGAAGATCAGAAACCCACCGTCGTTGAGCGGCAGCTGAGCCGTATAGAGGTGGAAGTAGATAGGACGCGGGCCCGACTCAACAACCTCATCGTGGACTATCAGCAGATGCGCCATGATATGTTCCAGTGGATGTCCTATGCGCGAGCGCATCACCAAGTTTACCTTACAGATGATGTGCCAGAGCATGGGACTTCAACCGCCATCACTACCTCGCTTCCAGGACGTAGAGGACGATGCGGACCTGGTTCCTCCAATTGAACCTATTCAACCTCCACGCACTTCCTCCTGTGTGCCACAACCTGAGTCCCCGATTGCTCAACCACCTGACTTGCCTTCTACATCACACCCTGAGCATTCGGGAGAACCACCTAGGGATTAGTTTATTTTTCTTTATTTCTCTATGTATTTCATTTTTGACACGATTTTAATAGTTTAGCATTTCAGTACATTTTAATAATTCTCATTATTTTCACCCTCTTTCTAGTTGTTTACTTCTCTTCGCAGCCTCACCTTCCGAATCACTGGGATTTCACCCGCACCTATCCAGAACATCAAGAACCTCTTCACTCAGGGAGTATCTGTCCTCTTAATTTAACTTTTCATATATTGAGGACAATGTATTACTTGAGTGTGGAGGGGGGGTATATATCTATGCTTGAACTTGGAATGCTTTGACATGATGCATGAACTAAACAGGTTGTAATTGTCTGAAGTAATTTGAACTAGAATATTATGCTCTTGAGGTGATATTACTGGGAATTTTACTTATATGTGTTGTTTTATTATTTTTGCTTAGTATCTTGCCTTTTAGCTAGTTGCATTATGAGGTAACCACTTAGGTTTAGTGGACCTGGGACTTTGAAACACAACCTTGTAGTAATTAACCCTGAATGTCTTATATGAATACTATCCTACCCTTTCATTTCTTTCTGAAAAAAATATTTAAGTAGCTATTTTGAGCATAGTGGGTCTCTGCTCCTCTACCCTATGTGTCTGAAACTAGAGAAGGATATGAGCATGTCATTGAAGCATAACTAGTTGAATGTGGGTCGCAGGCAATGATCGGACACCACATCCTAGTTGTAAGTGGTCATTTTATAGATGAATGGTGTTTTGTTTGGACCATAAATGATAGTTGTTTGGCATACTACTTCAAGGTTTTGTAACTGTTTTGAACATGAGTTGGTTGTTGTTTTTACACTATTTTTAAATTTTTTTTTTTAGCATTTATCTCTATTCTTAATTTCCTATATCATTTTTCATTATGTCATTAAATTCTATGTTAAGTGAGTATGACATTTTCTTCTTGCTTTGTTAAAAGAACTATATAAAGTGTCAATTTTTGGATGCACAGTATTTTTATATATTAATTAATCCCCATTTTTAACCTCCTAATCCTATTTTGGGCCTATTTGATTGGGCTTGGGTCATATTTCATTAATTAGGTTCAAATTGGGCTTAAGTGTGTTTTTCAGCATTATTAGGGTTTTGACACTATTTTGTATTTCGGGTATATCTTTAGTTTTGTATGTCTAAAAATTGTGATTCTTGCCTTGTAGGAAATATAAGAGGATTATCTACAACTTTCATTCAGACCTCCAAGGCCAATTTAGACGTTCAGTGGGTCAAATTTAACCCGGAAGTCAAAGTAGAGTTGCTGCCGTTGAATCCTGACTCGTATGCAGTGTTTGGACCATAACTTGTGCTGTACATATCGTATGGACTTGAAACTGGTCCTATTGGAAAGCTAAGGCATAGGGATTCAATTGTTATGAAGGGCAGTGCAATAAATTATGAAGTTAAGATGGTCTTATTGCCTGTCGAAAATGGCTAATTAGTCCAGAGACCTATATGGACCTAGATGGACTTAAATAGGCTTAACTTCCTCAATTCAGGCCCAATTAGGCGTAAACCGGAGCCCATTTGAAGCTGAGGTCCAGAGGTTTAAACTAGGTTAGGGGTAAATTAGGTGTGCATGAAATTTAGGAGGTTATAATCAGAGAAAGGAGGCAGACGATTTATGAATTCTAGACTAGACAGTTTTTAGGCAGCTTTTATTTTCTCTCTTGAAAATTCTGGAGCTCTTTGATTTATGGCTACACTTCTCCATTGGAACTTAGATTTCATGACCATGGAGGAGTAGAATCCTTGTAACCAAGTTAGACTCCTGATTAAATTCGGTTTTGATTTTGAGATTATGTTCTTATTTGGATTAAACTTAATGCAATTTCTTCTTCTTTGAATTTCTACCTTGCTTTAATTTTTGTATAAATTCATGGAGATCTTTGTGATTTATATGGATATTGAAGTAAGAAATAGAAGTTAGATTGATCAATCTTTAATCTGTGGTTAGAATTCAGAGAAGCTATGCTATGCTAATTGATGTTCGATTTTTAGATTAATCACTAATTGTTTAGTCTTTGTGATTACAAGATTAGTGATTGTATGTGATTAATCGAATCCTGAGTGATAACTCAGTAGGAACAATTGATCATAATTAGAGATTTCAGTTGTGATTAAACTCAATTAGTAGTGCTGCATTAAGACTTAATCACTCATGTTAATCTAGGATGAATCAAACTGGTTTTTGATGGATGTCTAGCTAGGTTACGCCTTTAATCAACTACATTAATCTTTGTTTAATTCTGTAATTTACTATTATAATCTTGTTTCAAAAATCCCCTGTTTTTAACTTAAAATTATTGATTACACATTGCATTCCTTGTGAGACAAACCCGGATTATGCCCTCTATTGCATTCTAATTAGGGGATTCGGTTTAATTTAATTGGTTAAGCGACAACACCAATCAAATTTTGGCACTGTTGCTAGGGACTGTTAATGTTAATTGATGATTTCAAGTCGCTTGTATGAATTTTGGTGATTTGGTTCCATTTCCCCCTTGTTTTTCCTTCATTTTGGCTTGAATTAGTTGATTCCTTGAATTGATTGCTTTGTTAAATTCGGATTACTTTCTGTAATTTACTTTATGTCATTTACTTTTTGTCATTTAATTTTTATCGATTAATTTCTGTTAATTACTTTCTGTCGTTTAATTTCTGTCATTTAATTTCTGTCGATTACTTTCTATCATTTAATTTCTGTTGATTACTTTTTGTCATTTACTTTATGTCATTTACTTTTTGTCGATTAATTTCTGTCAATTACTTTATGTCATTTACTTTCTGTCATTTAATTTATGTTGATTACTTTTTGTCATTTACTTTATGTCATTTACTTTCTGTCAATTACTTTCTGTCATTTACTTTATGTCATTTAAATTTTGTCTATTAATTTATGTCAATTACTTTTTATCGTTTAATTTCTGTTGATTACTTTATGTCATTTACTTTCTACTGATTACTTTCTGTCGATTACCTTCTGTCGATTACTTTCTGTTTTAGCCATTTTTTGTCCCTATTTCTGTATTTTTGTGTTGTGTTCCTGTTTTAGTGTGTTTTGGCATTCTGCTAACCTTATGTGCATGATGTATGACTGGGTCTTCTTGCAATGATTTATGTGATATTGATTGTGAGATTGATAAAACATTTCATAGCCGGCATAGACAAGCTAGGAGAATAGTAGTTGTTGATCCTATTCTTAATCCTGTTATTGTTAATCCTGTTGTTCATAATTCTATTAACAACATGGCTGACCATAACATAGATGATAGTGTGGATCATACTGTTAATGATGCTGCCAATAGGGCTGGACATAATGATATGCATGTTAGACCTAGGACTCTTAAGGAGCTTGCTGCCCCAGATGTGACATACCAACCTTTAGGCATCCAATACCCTGAGTTAGATGCTTCTTTTGAACTCAAGTCCGGATTGATACACTTGTTGCCTAGATTTCATGGTCTTGCAGGTGAGGATCCCCATAAGCACTTGAAGGAATTCCATGTGGTTTGTTCAACAATGAAGCCATAAGGAGTTTCTAAGGAGGACATTAAATTGAGGGCATTTCCTTTTTCCCTTGCGGATGCTGCAAAGGATTGGCTCTACTATCTCTCACAAGGCTCAGTGACAAATTGGAATGGGATGAAGAGACTCTTTTTAGAGAAATTTTACCTTGCCTCTAGGACTGCTGCAATTAGAAAGGACATTTGTGGTATAAGGCAGCTTCCAGGAGAGACCTTGCATGAATACTGGGAAAGGTTCAATAGGTTGTGCTCAAGTTGTCCTCACCATCAGATTAGTGACCAACTCTTAATTCAATATTTTTATGAGGGTCGAATGCCTATGCAGAGGAGCAATATTGATTCTACTAGTGAAGGAGCATTGGTGGATAAGACACCTGCTGCAGCTAAGGATTTGATTTCTTGCCAATTCCTAACAGTTTGGCACTAGGATGCATTCTGCCAATAGAGGGGTCAATGAGGTTAATGTGCACCCTACTGACAAACAGATGATAGAACATAGGCTTGACGAGTTAACCTCATTGGTGAGACAATTAGCCATGGGGCAACATCAACAGCCAGTCATGCCACCATTGCAGTCAGTGCAACCAATCTGAGTTTGTGGCATATGTTCTTGTTCTTCCCATTGCACTGATGCTTGTCCTACCCTTCAAGAGGATATCTCTGCCTTCCCTAACCAAACAGCAGCTGCAGCCAATATATTTCCCAACAAGCCTCAATATTCCCAATCTCAGTACTACTAGCCTCACCAACCAAGACATGACCCATTCTCTACCACATATAACCCTGGTTGGAGAGACCATCCAAACCTGAGATATGGCAATAACATGCAACCACAACAGCAACCTAATCCTCAGCCTTACCAGTCATACCAAAATAGACCATCAGGCTTTCAAAACAGACAACATTTCCATCCTGCCAACCAGCAAGCTTTCACTTCTAACCAATCTACACCTAACCTAGAAGAGCTTATGAAACAATTAGCAACCCATAACCTCCAATTCCAGCAGAGCACTGGAGCTACCATTCAGAATCTGGAGACTCAAATTGGCCAATTGGCTTCATCCATTAGTCAACTACAAGCTCAAGGTTCTGGTAACCTTCCCTCTCAAATAGTTCCTAATCCAAATGGGAAGAATGTGAGTGCAATCACCCTTAGGAGTGGCAAGGAAATTCCTGACCCTACCCCTGCACCTGCAGCCAACCATTCCAGCAGTGGTTAGAGCAAGCCAAATGTGCAAGATAAGCCTGTTGTTGACCCTAGTAGTTCTAACTCTAGCACTCCAGAGATGCCACAGCAACATAAGAACACTCATTCTGTTCCTCTGCCTTTCCCACAGAGAGCCCTTCAATCCAAAAATTTGGATGAGGCAGAGAAATAGAGGGAACTTCTGGAGACATTTGGGAGAGTTGAGATTAACATTCCACTGTTAGAGGCAATCAAGCAGATTCCAAAGTATGCAAAGTTCTTGAAGGAGTTGTGCACTCACAAGAGGAATTTAAAGGGCAATGAACGGGTCAGTATGGGCCAGAATGTTTCTGCCCTCATTCAACCTATGCCTAAGAAGTGCCAAGATCCTGGAACTTTTATCATACCTTGTGTCATTGGAAACTGTAAGTTTGAGGATGCTATGTTGGACCTTGGAACTTCTATTAATGTCATGCCCAAGTTAGTTTTTCAGTCACTTGGATTGGGACCCTTGCAGCAAACAGGAGTGGTGATCCAACTAGCAAACAGAAGCAATGCATACCCTGCAGGCCTGATTGAGGATGTACTAGTTCGGGTTAATGAGTTATTTTTCCCTGCTAACTTCTACATCCTAGACATGGAGGGTGAATCAACAAACAACAAGAATCCAATCATCCTTGGGAGACCTTTCCTCAAGACTGCTAGAACTAAGATAGATGTCCATTCTGGAACTCTTTCAATGGAGTTTGGTGATAGTATAGTGCAGTTTAATATCCTTGATGCCATTAGACATCCCATGGAAGACCATTCTGTTTACTGCATTGATATTATTGATGAGTTAGTTGATGAGGTTGATGATAGTCTTCCCTCTGAACCCCTGAGTTGCTGTTCTTGGATGATTCAATTTGTTGTGACTGTGATAGTGATTCTATTTGCTATATTTGCTTAGAGATTACTAAATTTTTAGAGNGCTAACTTCTACATCCTAGACATGGAGGGTGAATCAACAAACAACAAGAATCCAATCATCCTTGGGAGACCTTTCCTCAAGACTGCTAGAACTAAGATAGATGTCCATTCTGGAACTCTTTCAATGGAGTTTGGTGATAGTATAGTGCAGTTTAATATCCTTGATGCCATTAGATATCCCATGGAAGACCATTCTGTTTACTGCATTGATATTATTGATGAGTTAGTTGATGAGGTTGATGATAGTCTTCCCTCTGAACCCCTGAGTTGCTGTTCTTGGATGATTCAATTTGTTGTGACTGTGATAGTGATTCTATTTGCTATATTTGCTTAGAGATTACTAAATTTTTAGAGAGCAATGATTCTATCACAGAGGCTATTGAAGTAGTTGATGGAGTAGTTGATGATCCTGTGGCAGTTGATGCCAAGTGTGAGGGGGAGATTTATGCACTAAAGGCTGCAGCCAAAACCTTACTTCCTTCCATAGAGCAACCACCAAAACTGGAGCTTAGACCCCTCTCTGAGCATTTAACTTATGCATTTTTAGAGGAGAATGAGCAGCTGCCAGTTATTATTGCCAAGAACCTTCAACCTGAGCAAGAGGCAAGGTTGTTGCATATTCTGAGAGTGAACAAGAAGGCAATTGGGTGGACACTGGCAGATATACCTGGCATCAGTCTTTCTACCTGCATGCACAAAATTCTACTTGAGGAAGATGCTAAAGCAGTGAGGTAGCCACAAAGGAGACTTAATCCATTGATTCTGGATGTGGTCAAGAAGGAGATAACCAAGCTTCTTCAAGCTGGAATTATTTACCCAATCTCAGATAGCAAGTGGGTGAGCCTAGTGCAAGTTGTTCCAAAGAAGTCGGGAGTGACAGTGGTGAAGAACTAGCATGATGAGCTTGTTCCCACTCGAGTTCAGAATAGCTAGAGGGTCTGTATTGATTACAGACGACTTAATCAGGCTACTCGCAAAGATCATTACCCACTTCCATTTATTGATCAGATGTTGGAGTGGCTGGCAGAAAAGTCCCACTATTGCTTTATGGATGGATTCACTGGTTATTTCTAGATTCACATTACACTGGAGGATCAGGAAAAGATTACCTTTACCTGCCCCTTCGGCACCTTTGCATACTGACGGATGCCATTTGGTCTTTGCAATGCCCCAGGTACCTTCCAATGTTGCATGATTAGTATATTTTCTGATTTTATAGAGCATTGTACGGAGGTATTCATGGATGATTTTACTGTATATGGTTCTTCCTTTGATGATTGTCTATATAGCTTGTCTAGAGTTTTGCATAGGTGTATAGAGACTAATCTTGTTCTGAATTTTGAAAAGTGTCATTTTATGGTAGAACAAGGTATAGTCCTAGGACATGTAGTCTCTAGCAAAGGCTTAGAGGTAGATCCTGCTAAGATTGATGTTGTTTCTTCTTTGCCTTACCCCTCATGCGTGCGGGAAGTTCGTTCATTTCTTGGTCATGCAGGATTCTACCGGCGCTTCATTCGTGATTTCAGCAAGATTGCCGTCCCGATGTCCAACCTGCTGCAAAAGAATGTGGATTTCATTTTCAGCCAGCCTTGCAAGGATGCATTTGATCACCTCAAGAAAGCTCTCACTTCTACTCCCATCATCTGACCTCCCGACTGGACGCTGCCATTTGAGTTGATGTGTGATGCATCCAACTACGCAGTAGGAGCAGTCCTTGCCCAGAGGGTTTGTAAGGCCCATCATGTGATTTACTATGCCTCAAGGACACTTGATTCTGCCCAAGCGAACTACACCACAACTGAGAAAGAGCTTTTAGCAATTGTCTTTGCTTTAGATAAATTTAGATCTTACTTGCTTTGTTCTCATGTGGTGATTTTTTCTGACCATGCAGCACTCAAGTTCCTCCTGAAGAAACTAGATGCCAAACCCATATTGATCAGATGGATGCTCTTTCTCTAAGAGTTCAACCTTGAGATTAAAGATAGGAGTGGAGTAGAGAATGTGGTTGCTAACCACCTGAGCCGGATTGAGAGAGATTATGATGAGCAGTTTCCTATTCAAGATTCATTCCCTGACGAGCAGCTTTTAGGGTTGCATGGTGAGTTTCCCTGGTTTGCTGATATTGTTAATTATCTGGTTGCTCATGCCTTGCCTGCACACCTCACACGTGCACAGATTGATAAATTTAAGAGTGAGGCTAAATATTATGTGTGGGATGATCCTTATTTGTGGAGATTATGTAGTGATCAGATAATTAGGAGATGTGTGCCTAACCATGAGTTCCATTATGTGCTTACTTTCTGTCATTTCTATGCCTGTGGAGGCCACTTTGGTCCTCAGAGAACAGCTAGGAAAGTATTAGATTCTGGTCTATATTGGTCCACTTTGTTTCATGATGCATATGCCTCTTGTAAATATTGTGAGCAATGTCAAAAATTAGGGAATATATCTCGTAGGAATGAGATGCCCCAACAACTTTTGTTGTTCTGTGAGCTTTTTGATGTTTGGGGTATTTATTTTATGGGTCCATTTCCTGTTTCCTTTGGCTTTGTTTATATTCTGTTGGCTATGGATTATGTTTCCAAGTGGGTGGAGGCTATTCCCACCAGGATTGATGATTCTCATGTGGTTGTAGAGTTTGTTAGATCACATATCTTTTGCAGGTTTGGTATACCCAGAACGATCATCAGTGATCAAGGATAACACTTCTGCAACCAGCACATGAAGACCTTGCTGAGCAAGTATGGAGTTTTCCACAAGACTTCCACCCCTTACCATCCTCAGACGAATGGCCAAGCCGAAGTCTCTAATCGAGAGGTTAAGAGAATTTTGGAGAAAACTGTGAGGCCGGATAGAAAGGATTGGAGTAAGAGGTTGGAGGATGCTTTATGGGCATATCGGACCGCCTACAAGACACCTATAGGCATGTCGCCTTATAGGTTTGTCTTTGGAAAGACGTGTCACTTACTAGTGGAGTTAGAGCATCGGTCGTATTGGGCAGTTAGGGCTTGCAACATGGACATAGGACTAGCAGGAGTCGAGAGGAAGTTACAACTTCAAGAGTTAGCGGAACTCCGATTAGAGGCCTATGAGAACTCTCGGCTGTACAAAGAGAAGACTAAGGCCTTTCATGATAAACTGATCCTTCGGAAGGAATTCCAAGTGGGGGAAAAAGTACTTCTATACAATTCTTGCCTTAAGTTGTGGCCAGGTAAATTGAGATCCCGATGGGAGGGACCCTTTGTTGTCACTAATATTTTTGCTTATGGTGCAGTTGAAATCCGAGATGTAACTGCGGGGAGGATCTTCAAGGTCAATGGACATCGACTTAAGAAGTTCTATAGTGGAGATGAGAGTTTGGTTGAGGAAGTGGCTTTAAGTGATGCCATCTACCCGACTTGATTAAGCTTTAGGGGAGTTCTTTCGGATTATGTTTTTGTTATTATGTTTTTGTTTTTGTTGTTCTTTCGGATTATGTTTCGAATTATGTTAATTTTATGTTCTTGTTGTTTAGTTTTGTTCTATTGATGTTTTTAATTCTGTTTGTTGGTTCTATTTTACGTGTCTGTTTTGTGTTTTCTGTTATTCTTCCCTTTTCTGTTTGCTGTTTTGGTGTGGTTCAGCATGTTCTAGATTATGTTCACGCTTCTTGAGCTTCTGTGCAGAATTCTGGTTCGATATCCTTTCTTGATTCGTTGTCCCACCTTTTTCCTAGTTGTTTTCCATTCTGTTTTGCTGTTTTGCTTTACTCTCATTCTACTCATCTTTCCACCTTTCCTATTTGCATTTTTCATAGCACTTTGAGAATTGTAGAATTTGTGAGCTTGAAGAAATTGTCATTTTGAAGTTTCTAGCATGATTGAATAGATTCTTGCATCTTTTAGTTAGCTAATTTGGTGATGAAATTTGATGTGATAGATTAAGTTTGATAGAGCATACCTAGTGAGTTTTTGAACCTATTGTCATTCTATACTGCTTTATTGTGTGCATTGTGTTCATGATGTTTGTTGCTCTAGAACTTGTTTTGCTTCTTTTTGAGACTACATTGTCATTTGCATGCATGAATGTGATGAAGGCCATCTTTTCTTCTTTCTAGCTAGATAGCCAAATAGCTTTCCTAACATCATTTCCCTTGATTTCCCCCTTGAGCCTATTTTTTTCATTCTTTCATTTAGCTCATACAAAAAAAAAAATCATGTTTCTATCTACCTTAAGGAGTATGAAAGCATTGGTTGATCAATTGATGAGTTCTATTTGTTCGAGACGGACAAAGTTCTAAGTGTGGGGGGGAGGATTTGTGAAATTTGAAGAAAATTTGCTATATTAAATGTAAAGATAAATGAATGTTAGCTAAAAGAAAGAAAAAAAGAAAATTCTGTTTAAAAAAAAAATAGAAAAAGAAAATGCAAAGAAAAAGAGAATAAAAGTAGTAGTTTGCCTTCCAAAGAGGAAGAAGTGTGTAAAGAAAATTGCATAGAGCTTTTAGGTGTATTTTTGTGCTTAGTGTTGGTTTTGACTCATCATTCCCAATGTTCTCATGCTCTCTTCGGTTTTAATTTGTCATATCCATATTTCATTCTTTCTTTTCCCTTGGTCCTTGGTCCCCATTACATCCTTAAATAAAGTCATTCTGATTTGTGCATGCATGTGTTTAAAGTAGTGGAGATTAGAAAATAAGCAAGCTTATGATAGTGCAAATTGTCATGATGTGATTTGAGTGAAACAATAACCCCCTTAAACACTTGAGGGATTGAGAATGTATCTTGTGTGAGGTTCTGTCTTTCTTAGTTCTTCACTTCATTTGAATTCACCATGCTTGTTGATTGAAAGTGCAAGAAATAGATTCATGATTGTTTTGATTCTTTTAAATTCTTGATTGTTCTTCTTGCTCACTTAACTTTTTCATTCTTGGAAGTTGTTGTTGGGAAATGATCTCTTAGTTGTTTTAGTTGTTTTCCTTCTTTCCTAGTTTTAACTCTAGTTTGCCCAGGATGTGCAAAGGATAAGTGTGGGGGGATTTGATGAACAATATTTTTATATATTAATTAATTCCCATTTTTAACTTCCTAATCCTATTTTGGGCCTATTTGATTGGGCTTGAGTCATATTTCATTAATTAGGTTCAAATTGGGATTAAGTGTGTTTTTCAGCATTATTAGGGTTTTGATACTATTTTGTATTTCAGGTATATCTTTAGTTCTGAATGTCTAAAAATTGTGATTCTTGCCTTGTAGGAAATCTAAGAGGATTATCTACAACTTTCATTCAGACCTCCAAGGCCAATTTAGACGTTCAGTGGGTCAAATTTAACCCGGAAGTCAGAGTAGAGTTGTTGCCGTTGGATCCTGACCCGCATGTAGTGTTTGAACCATAACTTGTGCTGTACATGTCGTATGGACTTGAAACTAGTCCCATTGGAAAGCTAAGGCGCAGGGATTCAATTGTTATGAAGGCTGGTGCAACAAATTATGAAGTTAAGATGGTCTTATTACCTGTCGCAAATGGCTGATTAGTCCAGAGACCTATATGGACCTAGATGTACTTAAATGGGCTTAACTTCCTCAATTCAGGTCCAATTAGGCTTAAACCAGAGCCCATTTGAAGCTAAGGTCCAGAGGTTTAAACTAGCTTAGGGGTAAATTGGGTGTGCATGAAATTTAGGAGGTTATAATAAGAGAAAGGAGGTAGGTAAGTTATGAATTCTAGACTAGACAGTTTTTAGGCAGCTTTTATTTTCTCTCTTGAAAATTCTGGAGCTCTTTGATTTATGGCTGCACTTCTCCATTGGAGTTTGGATTTCATGACCATGGAGGAGTAAAATCCTTGTAACCATGTTAGACTCCTGATTAAATTCGGTTTTGATTTTGAGATTATGTTCTTAATTGGATTAAACTTAATGCAATTTCTTCTTCTTTGAATTTCTACCTTGCTTTAATCTTTGTATGAATTCATGGAGATCTTTGTGATTTATATGGATATTGAAGTAAGAAATAGAAGTTAGATTAATCAATCTTTAATCTGTGGTTAGAATTCAAAGAAGCTATGCTATGCTAATTGATGTTCGGTTTTTAGATTAATCACTAATTGCTTAGTCTTTGTGATTACAATATTAGTGATTATATGTGATTAATCGAATCCTGAGTGATAACTCAGTAGGAATAATTGATCATAATTAGAGATTTCAGTTGTGATTAAACTCAATTAGTAGTGCTGCATTAAGACTTAATCACTCATGTTAATCTAGGATGAATCAAACCGGTTTTTGATGGATGTCTAGCTAGGTTACGTCTTTAATCAACTACATTAATCTTTGTTTAATTCTGTAATTTACTATTATAATCTTGTTTCAAAATTCCCTGTTTTTAACTTAAAATTATTGATTACACATTGCATTCCTTGTGAGACAAACTCAGATCATGTCCTCTATTACATTCTAATTAGGGGATTCGGTTTAATTTAATTGGTTAAGCGACAACACCAATCAATGTTGTCAGATAGCTCTCGCAGTAGCCAGTGTTTGATTTGTTTTTGGAGCTACAAAGCTCAGAATTTGGTACTATTGGTCTCATTAGAACCGAGAGACATGTATGTTTAATGTATATAATTTTTAGAATTTTTGCATGCCTAGTTTACTCCCAGTTTCGGTTTGAATATAGCTATTCAATATTGCACTTACACTGATGCCTTGTCTTTGGTCTTTTATTTCTTTCTGGAGTTATACAGGTCTGAATTGCATGGTTCTTATCTCTTTAGAACCATACAATACATGTTTTAATGTGTGCAATTTTCAAATTTTTTTCATGTGTAGTTTACTCCCAATTTTGGTTTGAATATAGTTGTTCAATGTTGCACTAACACTAATTCCCTGTCTCTGGCAGTTTTCTTTCTAGAGTTATACAGCTCCGAATTGCATGATTCTTATCTCTTTAGAACTATAAGATGCATGTTTTCAATGTGTGTAATTTTCATATTTTTTGCATATCTAGTTTATTCTCAGTTTGAATGTGAATAGGACTATTTTTCTACTCTGTCAGTGCTACCAGTCAGCACTGGCGGCGCATCGTCTTTCATCTTTAGTTTAAGTTGTATAACTCCAAATTAAGTGATGTTGGTCTTACTAGAACCATAATATGTGTGGCTTCAATGCATGTAATTTTTAGAATTTTTGAATTTCTAGTTTACTCTCAGTTTTGGCTCGAGTACAGCTGTTTCAGATAACTGATGAATATGTGAATTCTTTGGACTTCATTCGAATTTGTCTCTTGATAAGGATGGTGGTTTTGGGCATGTTTTGTGGTTGTCCTAGTATATTATGCCTAATTTCTCAATGTATTTTGCTTATGTGTTTAACTGTCATTCTAGTACCATTCTTATGTATGATGGATTCTTTTTCTATTCCAAGGCATTTTGAAAGTTTTTCTTTGCATCTCTTGAAGTGTAACTTGAGTGTATTTGTTTTCCAATTTTATTTTTTTTTTTGCATTTGTTTTTGTCTATTGTTTAAGGTCCTATTTGCCTTGCTGTTTTAGTTTTCTTTTCTTTACTTTTTGCATTGTTGTTTGAGTTTATTTGATATGTTATTTGAGTATACTTTTTAACTATTTTGGAGGCTATTTACTAGGTTAGTTTAGGTGCTGTATTGAATATTAGTTGGGGGCTATTTTGGGTTTAGTTCTCATGCATTGTTTGTACTATTCTGAGGGCTGTTTAGGGTTTGATTGTACATTTTTTTGGATTATTTCTTTTGAAGCATGTGAAGATTAAATGTATAGGTCACTTATGTAGATTTCTTTTAAGTTTTTAAGTCTTGCTTAACCTATGTTTTGGTGTATTTATGAGCATATTTGGATACATATCATGCTAATTGTGAGTAAGAGCAAATTGAAAGGCCCAATTGGAAGATACCTAGCTGCAAGCTTGGAGCAAGAATGATGTTTTATTTATTTATTTTTAATTTTAATATTTTATGTAAATTTGATTTATCTGTATCTAGATCTTGAGACAAGTTTTATAATACTTAAAATCACTCATTTGCATTACATATAAAAAATTTATCTGTGTTGCGTAGTATCTGCATGTCCATTCATTTATTATGGGAGAATAAGGCGAGTTAGCTTATATGTAATATGGGATACATTTCTCTATCTGACCTAGGTGAAGGTAGCTCCACCCTGGATGGTCGCTTTATGCGATGAAGGAGTGGAAGGATTTAGGTCTCAGTAGAAAAATCATGCATTGTACGTTTAAATTCTTTATTTTTATTTTCGTCAGATATTCATTTAATACATTTATTATTTTGAAGTAAATAAAATACACATTTTGTTCATACTGATGTTCACACAATTAATCTAGGGTAACTGTCTTTAGACAGATGCTGTAGGGTGTCTAACACCTTCTCCATGCATAAACCGACTCTCGAATCCTCTTTGGTTTGTAGACAATTTTTTACATTAAAAAGAGGTTTTTTAATTGTTCCCCATTTTCCTAATACAGTTGGTGGCGACTCTAAGTTTTCTTTCGAAAACTAGTCTTTTTTCTTAAAGTCCGTCATTCGCGTCATAACGACCTTCGAGTACGTTGTGATAGTAAGAAAAAGAGTGAAAGCTTTAAAGATTATGCTCAAAAGTAGAGGAATTTAGCAGCTCAAGTTCAACCTCCATTATTAGATTCTGAAATAATTCACTATTTCATGAATACTTTGCATTCTTCTTATTCTGAGTTGATGGTACCAGTTGTTTATAAGGACTTCTCTGAGCTGATCAAGGCTGGAGAGAGAGTTGAAGAGATGAACTAAGTAGAAAAATTGTCATTCTTAAGAAAAGAAAACCATAATAATGGCAAGAAGAATGGAGAACCATTTAAGAAGAAAAAGGGTGAGGTAAATTGGGTACATTCACCAGGGACATCATTGTACCTTCAACCTTGAGGCCCATACCATTCTCCAATTCCCACCTTAGTACCAAGATAATGTAATCCCACCATCTTATCCTTCATAAAACTCTAATATTCCATCATTCTTTACATATCACCAAAATTCTCCTCAAGGATACTATGTTCCCAAAGCACCATTGGTGATCAAGTTTAATTATGAACGACCAAGATGTTCTCGGAAGAATGATGTTTTTCCTGATTTAGGAATGAAAAATTTAGAATTGTACTTGCAGCTACTAGAAGCACAAGTAATAACACCACAACCAGTGAAACCATTAGAACCTCCATTCCCTCCAAGCTACAATCCACATCTTAGTTGTGTATTCCACAGTGATGTTTTAGGACATTCAATTGAAGATTGCAAGCTTTTTAAAGACTATGTGCTACGGTTGATTAAGGTTAAGGTTGTGAAAGTAGAATATGAAAATATAGTGCCAATTTTGATCTTCAGCCCTTTGCCAAATCATGAGGTGTAGGTCTAAATGATTCTAGTTCAGGTGCAAGCGAATAGGTTAGAGGAGATCATCAAGGGAATTTTCATTAGTTCAAAGCTTTTCTCAATTGCTAATGTTTATTTTGTCAAAGTCTTACCCTAAATCTTATTTTATTTGACTTTATTAATGTAAAGATCATGCGTTCTCATTCACCATCTTTCTTATTTTAATTCTTTTTCAAATACTTTTTTTCATATTTTCAAAAAAATAAAAAATAGAAAACCTTCATGAGTCTTTTCTTTGAGAAGTTAGAATTAATGCAAAAATGATAAAGTTGAGAATGATGAAAACTCAAGACCTCATAACAAAATAGTTTTCAAGAACATTGTGAGCTCTACAAGCAAACTTTTCCAATGATCAGAGACATTTTTTGTTCTCCCAAACATTGCGGAGTATCCTTAGTCACATATTTGAGCTTGAAGAAATAGTTCATTTCTTAATTTTTAAATTCATGTACTCCTTTGGGAAATGTAGAACTCCAATAAATTTTTATGACAACATTCAAATGCCAAGAAGGATTATTTCCTTTCTTCTATCTAAACACATCGTATCATTTGTCAAACCACTTGAGCTTTAAATTGTCTCAGACCTGATGGAAATCATACCCGAGGTACAATGAGAATCAACTTGCAAAAGATGTTTTTAAAATTTCAATGGACTTGCTAAAAAGAAAGTAAAAATGCAAAGAAAATACTAAAGAGAGGAAAATTCTACCAAAAAAGAAAAAAAAAAAAACCTTCAAAAAGGGAAGAAAAATTATTTCCTTAAAAAAAATAAATAAATAAGAGAAAGAAAAAGAACAAACAAATATATTCCTTCCAATTGGTTGAGGAATAGGAAAGACAGTCCAAATGACAAGAAAACAAAAAATTAGAAGATCACAAGTTGTCAAAAGCAAGATTCTCATTGTTGTCCCAACATCAAATGTTTGTGCCTTTACATATGTTTTTTTTCATTAGTCATATCTTACATCCTTAAAACCCTGTTACAACCCATGATAATCCTCTTAGTAAATGAATGTTGACATAAAGGCCTATTGAAGTTGGGCATTGAAGAAAAGTGGAGAAATAAGGTAAGGGACAAAATTAAGTTTTGAGCCTTGATTCTTTCATTTCAAAATAAAAGTCTTTTATCCTAAAATCATGGTACAAGCTTTTGAAGACCTACTTGATGACTGGTTTGCTAGAACCATAAACTAAGGAAAAAAATTTTGGTTTTCAAAAGAAATTAAAATTTGGGCAAAGCCTAACTCAAGAGAAATTTCATTTGTATCAATTGCATGACCCTCAAAGGGAATATCTTTGAATCCTTACACTGGGGCAAATTTTCATTTTTCAAATTTGCAAGCTCTCATAACCATTTAACAAGGGTTTTATGTCCTAACTTTTGCCTCTATGATCCTCCTCGGTGCCAGGCACTGGGGCATATTTTGGATTGCCCAAAATTCATTTTTTCTGCAACTTTGTCCTTGACAAGTTCATTTGCATAAATCAAGAAGCATAGATTATGTCTCATCTCAATCATTTCTTCACCACTTTTTCATTTCTTGAATGAATGACTCATTTCATTAATTTTTGTTAAATAAAATAAGAGTAGATGTTACTAGATTGGAATAATAAACATAAATTTTTGTGAATTCGCTTTGAAGTAATTACAAGATCTTAATGATGAGTGTTCAGAGAAGTTCAAATGGAAAAGTTTAGAAGGAAATGCTCTCAAAATTTTCGTGGCAACTAAGAGCTATAGATTGATGATTACATTATAATCTCAAATCATGTGAGCTTGAAAGGTATGATTCAGTGTTTGATTAAAAAGCAAAAGGCTTCAAAATAGGGTAAATTTTGATCAGGTTAAATCTTCTTTGAGCAAGCAAGTCGTGCTGCATCTTTAGGCTAATTAAATGTCTTTTGGTCTTTAAGCTCTTTAAGATTTGATTTAAAAAAAAAAAAGAATTAAACCTGATGCATTACCATTTCAGTCAACTCGACAGTTTAGTTGAAGTTTCCATTTTGCATTTATTTGACAGTTTAGTTAATGTCTAATGGTTCGTCAGAGTTTTTAAAATTTCATGCCAAGGTTAATTTTATCACTCGATAGTTCAGTTGAGGCTTTCATTTTACATTTTACTTGACAGTTCAGTCAAGGTTTAACTGTCCGTCAGTGCTTTTAAATTTTTGTTGGCTCCCAAGTAAAAGATCTCGGTGCTTTTTAAAGTCATTTGGCTCCTAGGTGAAAGATCTTGGTGCTTTTAAATTTAGTTGGCTCCCGAGTAAAAGATCTCGGTGCTTTTAAATTTCTGTCAGCTTTCAAGTGAAAGATCTCAATGCTTTTAAATTCAATCAACTCCCAGGTGAAAGATCTCAGTGCTTTTAAATTCAGTCGACTCCCAAGTGAAAGATCTCGATGCATTTAAATTCTTGTCTGCTCCCGAGAGAATGATCTCGGCGCTTTTAAATTTTGTTGGCTCCCGGGTGAAAGATCTTGGTGCTTTTAAATTTCTATCAGTTCTCGAGTGAAAGATCTCGATGCCTTTAATTTCTGTTGGCTCCCGAGTGAAAGATCTTGGTGCCTTTGAATTTTGTAGGCTCCTAGGTGAACAATCTTGTTGCTTTTAAATTCAGTCAACTCCCGAGTGAATGATCTTGATGCTTTTAGATTTTGTCAGCTCCCGGGTGAAAAATCTCGGTGCTTTTAAACTCTGTCAACTCCTAAGTGAAAGATCTAGGTGCTTTTAAATTATTGTTGGCTCTCGAGTGAAAGATCTCAGTGCTTTTAAATTCAGTCGGCTCCCGGGGTGAAAGATCTCGATACTTTTAAATTTAGTTGGCTCCCGAGTGAAAGATCTCGGTGTTTTTAAATTCTCTCAGCTCCAGAGAGAAAGATCTTGGCGCTTTTAAATTCTGTTAGCTCCCAAGTGAAAGATCTTGGTGCTTTTAAATTTCTGTCGGCTCTCGGGTGAAAGATCTCGGTGCTTTTAAATTTTGTCGGCTCCTGAGAGAAAAATCTTGGAGCTTTTAAATTTTGTTGGCTCCCGGGTGAAAGATTTCGGTGCTTTTAAATTTCTGTTGGCTCCCGAGTAAAAGATCTCAGTGCTTTTAAATTTTATTGGCTCCCGGGTGAAAGATCTCGATGCTTTTAAATTCCTGTTGGCTCCCGGATAAAAGATCTTGGTGCCTTTAAATTTTTGAGTGCTCCAAACAAAATACTTGTCTTTTGTCTCATACATGTTTCTTATATTAAAACACAACAAGCGAGAGCTTAACATATTTTATCTATAAGAAAACATGTAAATAGGGGCAACTGTAGATACCATATTTTGTCCGAGTCATTTTCTTGGTTTAAAAATGTTTGAAAAAAAATAGAGATAAATTATTAATTTTTAATTAGGGATTTTTATTTTCTTGTTTGGGCTTTTGTAATGAATAAAAAAAAAAAACTTAAGCTCAATCCATTGTTAACTTAACCAATTTTTATTTAAGATTATTTGGCTCATCTTTTGTTTTTTAATTTTTGTAAATAGTAGATAAAAAATATAAATAAGCTTTGTCAATTAATTTTTGCATCATTGGATCTAAGAGAGCCAATAGGAGAGCAAGAAATAGATTTCTTTCTCTCCCCATTGGTCCAAGCTATGAATTATTCTTTCTTTTAAATAAATAATTAAACAAATAAAGAAACAAAGTCAATTAAAAAAAAAAAAAAGAGGGCAGATTGAGAAACCAAAATAGAAGAGAAAGTATCTTGGAGAGAGAGGGGAGTTATACGCATATAAGAAGAGAGAAAACCATTCAGCAATAGGGGCAGAAATAGAGAAGAAAAAAAACCGTAGAACAGAAAGGGGAGAAGAGACCGAATAGGGAAAAATAGAGAGTGAGCAAGGGAGTGCTGACAGTGAGGGAAGAAAGGAGAATTGCAGCAGCAAGAAGGAATCAAGAAGGAGTTTCTCTGGGCGTTTAGCACTCTGAGCTTGGGGAATCTATCCAAGTGAGTAAACAGGTTTATTTTCTTCCTCTTAAATATTGTGCCCTGATTTACATATTATCTAAGTGTTCATAATCTATTGAAGTTATTGTTATAATTGGGGTATAACTTGCTCTATGATTCGATGGTTGAATTTTGGTTGATCCTGGAGTATAGATTTGATTATTTGTTTCCCCCTTTTGCATTCCTTTTCTTGTTTTTGAATATGTAGCTCATTGTGAATTTTTAAGTTCATAGTTGTCATGAAATTGATTGGTCTAATCATGTTTGCGGTAATGTTGGCTGAATTATAAAATTTCTGGTTTGATTAATATTGAAGATTGGTTCTTGAAAAATCTGCAATGTTAATTGGTGTCCAAAATTTTATTTTGTTAATGAATTCTTGGCTTTGGAAATGCTGATAAGAAAAAGTAATCTATGGGTTAATCTCATTTGTTGGGATGATGTAGAATGCTTGGAATAAGATATGATTGAGGATTCACCTAATTCAATTTCTGAAGTTTAAAATTTATTCCAAGATTTCAATCACCCTATTTTTAGAATGCTCATTGCAATCCTCATGTTTATCCTCCCTATCGTTGCTACCTTGAGCATCCATTTGTTCTTCATTTGGTTGGTAGGATGAATATTATATGAAAAGTGGCTTATGGTGGTTCGGAGTTATAGTTCGAGTAATTTAGTGTTGTTCTCGTTGTGGTTTTGTTCTTGAATTATAAGTTTTGTTTTGAGTTTTCAATTTTCTGTAAATATTTAGTTCTAGTTCCTATTCTTGATTTTGGATTGCTGCGAGTTTTCAATGCAGATGGGTAAGTGGAAGATCTAGCCCCATTTCGAATATAAGCTCTTGGTCTCATGCATCTAGATAGAACCTAATTCTAAATGATTTAGAATGTGATAAGTTCTATTTCAAGGGCCACATATCAGAATTGTCATGCTGAAGGGTTAAGCCTAAATTTGGAGTTCTTTATTCTCTGCTAGAAGTTATGGACTGTTAGCTGCTTTGTGTTTGTGGCTCTTACTACTTCTTTTGCAAGTAACATGCATATATCATGTTTTTGTGTTGATCCTTCCTTGTTATTTGGGCTGCACTTTGACTTTTTTCCCCTATGCCCTGAAGGTTGTCATAGTTGTAATCATGCTGATTTTTTTATGGCATGCAAAAAAAATTTCTGCCTTATTACCATGCAAAGTGTCTTTTTGTATTGCACTTATATTCAGCTATTTTGGAAAAGTTGTCGAGTATTTTGGGGCTGTTCATACATTTAAGGTAGCACTTGATAATTTTACATTTGCCTATGAGCTCTCATGTTTAGATCATTTTACATTTGGGCTAGAAGCATCAAAATACCCATTCTCGGTTTTGGCAGGTAGTGCTCAGTTTTTTTGTCATAACCGGAGCTACAAAGCTCCAATTTGCATGATTCCCATCTCATTAGAACCTTAAGATATATGTTTTCAATATGTATAATTTTCAGATTTTTTACATGTCCCTTCTACACCCAGTTATAATTTAAAGTTGGCTATTTTTCTGCATTATCAGGTCTGTTGATTCTCTCTGACAGCATATAGTCTTTTAATTAATTCAAAAGCTATAGAGCTTGTAATTTAGCATTGTTGGTCTCATTAAAACCGTAAGATGTATGTATTCAATGTGTGTACTTTTCAGATTTTTTGCATCTTTCTTTTGTTCCTAGTTCTGATTTAAAGTTTGTTGTTTTTTGTATTTTCAGCCTAGTATATTTTCTCTGATAGCATGTAATCTTGTAATTCTTTCTGGAGCTATAGAGCTCCAATTTAAGTGTTTCTTGTCTCTTTAGAACCATAAGATGTATATCTTCAATGTGTGAAATTTTCATAATTTTTACATTTTATTGTTAATTGTTTAAGATTCTGTTTGGCCTGCTGTTCTGGTTTATTACCTATATTTTTTAACTGATTTTCTTTCCTATTTCATTGGTATCTTATGACGGTTCTGAGTAGGACTTATGTTTCAGCTTGTTTCTATTGTTGTTTAACGACTTTGTGAGCATGAATTGGTTGCTGATTCTACATTGTTTTAAGTTTTTTTTTTTTTTTTTTTTTTTTTTTTTTTTTTTTTTTTTTTTTTTTGCATTTATCTCTGCTGTTTTAAGACTGCTACATGGCTCGTTTCTCATGCTGATTTTTGCACTGTTTTAGGATTGCTTCTAAGCTCATTTCCAATTTTGTTTCTATACTTGTTTCAATAATTGTTTCCGCTTTGTTTCGAACTGATTTCCTTTGCTGCTTAGCTGATTTTAAATACTATTGTAAGTTGATTTCTTTTAGTGTTCAGCTAGGTGCATGAGGCTGTTTTCAGTTAGTTTCATTTATTGTTTCAATCGAGTTTTAAGGGATTGTGCTGGGTTTTATTTCATTTTCCTATTTCTGCACTATTTTGAGTTAAAGTCTCTCTTATTTGTCTTTTTACTAATTGCAACATCCATGAGTGCATGAGTTTCTTTTTCCTTTTTATGGACACTGGTAAGACCATGTGGCATATAAGCGGATCCCCTGATCCAAACTAGAAGATGTGAGACTAATATGAGTCCTAGAGCGAACATGCAACCTTTTTTTTTTTTTTATTTTTTTTTTTTATTTGGATGTAATTTAAACCCTCTCCCATTGCACAAGGAAAAATATTGTAATGATTAAAGTCATGCATTTGCACTGCATATAAAAAATATATTTGTGTCACTTAGTATCGGCATGCCCCTTCACTTATCATAGGAGGATAGGGCGAGTCAGTCCTATATGGGATGTCTTTCCCTATCCAATCTAGGTGAAGGTAGCGCCACCCTGGATTGTTGCTTTATGCGATGAAAGAGTGGAAGGATTTAGGTCTCGGTAGAGAAATCATGCATTGTACGTTTAAATTCTTTATTTTTATTTTTGTCAGATATTCTTGTAATCATTTATTATTTTTTGGGTAAATAAAAACCACATTTTAGCCATATTGATGTTCACACAATTAATTTAGGGTAATCGTATTTAGACGGATGCTGTGGGGTGCCTAACACCTTCCCCATGCATAAATAGACTCCCAAACCCTCTCTAGTTCGCAGACCATTTTAAATTTTTTTTTTAATTGTTCCCTATTTTCCTAATATAATTGGTGGCAACTCCAAGTTTTCTTTTGAAAACTAATCTTTTTCTTTAAGTCCGTCATTCGCGTAGTGGCGACCTTCAGATATGTTGTGACATCCAACTTAGTGAACTTTTAAATCAAATATTTGAACAGCGGCTAAACAACTAGATAAACAAGCTTCTTAAACGTATACTTAGCAACCTTTTGATAATGTTCAATTAATCTTTTATTATAAGGCCTAGTCTTTTTAAGGTTATTAACTCTATTACTATTGTACTAATAAACAAGCTTTTGATTTGTTATGTACAAACCATAATATCCTGGCATATTACTTAGACAGCTAAATATGAAATTCTTTTTTATCTTAATGTGACTTTATAAATAAGAATATCTACGTAATAAGGATCTAAAGTTTGAACAAGTTTTTTATCTTGAAGAAGACTCCTAAAATATTTGATTAAAGCTTGATCTTCTAATAAACCATAACCGTTATATCTACTAGCTCTGTAGGCCAACCACCTAGCCATTATGAACATTCATTTGTTAAAAAAGAGTTATTTTACATCCTATTATCCCCACCTAATTTAATAGGTGACAGGCTCTAATACCATTTGTACACATGATCCATTCTATTTTGAGTTAATGATTAATTAAGAAGATAAGTATTAATGAATAAGTCAAAAAATTTAATAAAATGATGTAGAAATAAATTTAAACTTGCAGAACAAGTAAAACTGTGTGGCATGAACAGTAACTTACAAACAGTGCCGTGAACAGTACTTGTGAACAGTAATGATGAACAATAATTTTGAACAGTACTTAGAAATAAAAGGGAGGTTAGTCTGGCGATAGTTCGCTCAGAAAAGCAGAAAAGGGATTATGAATGCAAAAATATTGAAATTAAACTTAATATTGAACAAGATAACACTTATAACTTTGAAATTAATTACATACAAAGTTTTGATACATAAGGAGAGGAGGGACTTTGAAGGGTTATGGAAAGGATTTCTAAATTTAGAATTTTACTTAGGACTTAGCCAGTAACTTGAAAACTTGAAAGGCTTCTAACATTTCACTCTCTAAAAATTGCTTTCTAAAAACTTCTAAGGGAAAACTTCTACATTCCTTGAGTCTTGAGCTTATCTTTTATATACTTGAGAAATGGATTTGAGAAGTGTTGGAATCCATGGATTTAAAAATGTCTTGAATCCGGAGTCATGTCTTGCTTTAGTAACTTTGTCTCCTTTCATGATGTGTAAAGTAAAAGTGACTTTCTTGAAACTTCACTTTTGACTTCTTGTTGAAGTGTAAAGTAAAGATGACATCTTCTAACTTCTAACTTGGCCACCTTTTAGCTTGTTGAAAAGTCTCCACATTAAAGCTTTTGAATACTTTTTTGAGATGTTGACTTAGGCCATGTGAACTTTGTCAAACTTTTAGAAACTTCAATCCATTCTTTAAGGATGGTATTATTCATCCATTTGATTTATAATATTATGATATTCCTCATCATGCATATTGTTCCAATAATCTAATCCATCATCATCTTCACTTGCATTTTGATAGCGGAGGTATATTTCTTCTAAGTGATCTACATGTTTCTTTTCAATGTAATGATCAATTAATTGTTCAAAATCGGTTCTATTTTTTGAAGGGATTTCTTGAAGGGAAAGATTTGAATAGATTTTTTGATAATTGTCTTCTACAACAAGGGTTTGGTATTTTATGGAAAAGTCTTTTGCAGTTGTTCTAGCTCTCTAGTATCTAATATGCCTATCTCGAGTAAAATTGTAACAAGGCCAAGGGTATTATGAAGCCATAAGATATGGTTTTTTCATACTTTTTCATCAAGATTTTATGTTGAACAGGGTAACAAATTCCTTTGATCTATTCTGGGGCTTTGCTTTGAATGATTAATTCAATATATCTTTTTGGAGAAAATGTATCAAAAGCATTTATGATGCAATGGGATAGTTTTCTTCCAAACTCATTGATTGATTAGGGTCAGAAATGATGACATGTCAGATGTATCCGTAATCTAAAAGTTTTTTAGGGGTTAAAACTATTGATTCTTCTTTGAAATGGATTATAGTTGGTTGATAAAGAGAAAGATCTAAGGAGACTCTATAGATTCTATAGGTAAGGTGACATTTACAATCAGACATTAAAATGGGAATTTTTTGGCACAAAGGATCTTCTTTGAGACATTCAATTTTAGTGAAGCCATGATAACATTCTCATGTCCAGTTCATTCCTAGAATGAGTTTATTGTCACAGGCTGCTTCTACTAAGGTTTTTTGAATAAACTATTGTCTGTTGAGTTCAGTATTTTGAAGTGTTTGGTAAATAAGTTCTTTGCAATCAATGTCTGGTAATTGATTGAGAAAACTATGAGTAAAGAAAAAGGCTCTTGATCTTAATGTGACTTGATATTGAAGAACATGTACGTAATAAGGATCTAAAATTTGAACAAGTTCTTTATCTTGAAGAAGACTCCAAAAATATCTGATTAAAACTTAATCTTCTAATAAACCATAACCAGTATATCTACTGGCTCTGTAGCCCAACCACCTAGTCATTATGAACAATCATTTTTAAAAAAGAGTTATTTTACACCATATTACCCCCACCTAATTTAATAGGCGACAAACTCTGATACCATTTGTGTACATGATCGATTCTATTTTGACTTATTCATTAATACTTAACTTCATAATATACATATATATATATATATATCTATATATATATATATATATATATATATATATGTGTGTGTGTGTGTGTGTGTGTGTGTTTATGTGTGTGACGTGGTGTATCGGCGAACCCCTATTTATTTTTTGAAAAATGTTGTACCTGTATTTCGTACCCGTACCCGTGCTACATAGGATATTAGGCAATCAAATGTTGTCTTTATTTATGTTGTGGATTAATTTTCATATTTTCTTTATTTGCAGCAGAGATTTGTCCAATCAATTTGAGCAAAGTTTAGTTCTTCTAACAATAATATCATAGAATAACAATAATTGTAATTGATTAGAACATATGGGCCATATTTAAAATCAATAGTAATATTTAGGAAATTATTATGGCTTTGTTAATAATAAGAAAGGTAAACAATGGGTCAAAGCATGATTAAGGGGCTTTTATAATTAATAAAATCATACAATTTAGGAGATTGGCAATTTACAATTTTAAATTCTTTGAAACCAAATTGATATAACTTATTATTTATGCTCATTTTGGTTGCAACAATAAAAAAAGTTAAACAAATAAATAATAGTCTCTAAAGCCTTAAGGACACATGTCAAGCAAGGGAATCACCAAAAATTATACTGCTATATGTGTATTTTAGTTGTCTCTTAACAAGATATACAAAGCAAAGTAAAAAAGAATTCTTGCATATTATATTGCTAGGCCCAAATCTTGCATTTAATAGTGACACCCAAGGACTTTTCATAGAATAACAATAATATCATCATAGAGTAACAATAATTGTCCTTATAATATTTAAGGGATTACCTGTCCTATATATATATGGTTTTGACTAATTTGGTACACACTTACTATTTCCTAATTTATCAGAAGGAGAGGTAAGTATAAATTAGACTAATTTCAGGTAATTAAAAGTTTTCCTTTTTAACGTCAATCAATTTGACATTGGTGTCTAGAACTTTAGTAACATATAATCAAATAATTTATTATTGACCAAAAGTATGGAAAAAATGTGGGAACAATTGAATAATATTTACCAAGATTGGAGAACCAAAAGAAATGAGATATTTTGTTAGTATGATTCAAAACCCATTCAAATACCTATTGGTTTACATTTAGGCAAACCTAAAGAGAATATTTATTTCAAATTATGCACATGTACATGTCTCATAATTAACCTTAACGCCACAACTATATAAAGAGATATTCCTTACTCCCTTATGTCTCACACACGAAAAAAAGGAGAGAGAACAACTTGGCTAGCTGCTGCATTATGATGCCGCATTATCATTATTGAAATTTCCTAATATATAATAATAACATGGAGTAAATCATGTTAAGGATGAATTTGGAATAGAATATATACTAAATGCATGTCCATAACTAAAGGACAAATATTCTATATTAATATTAAGAATTAACAATATAATATAAGGATATTCAATTATATTTATTCACTCCCATGATTAGAGCAATTAGGGTTAGCTAGGATTTTTTTTAAGGGAGGCGGCACACACACACACCAAAACTTACACGAGTTGGGTGTTTTGGTTATCCTAAAAAAACTTTACATAAAGGGGAGGTGATAAGCTACCGAGGCTAATCCAATTAACAATTTGTAATTGGACTACCAAAGCTACTTGTAGCATAAGGCAACACCAAGTCGAACCAAAAGATTAATCTAGTTAGGGAATCCAATTAGGGAGTTAATTACACATGGGGTTTTTTTGGTCAAATTGATTAACATAATGTAATTAAAAAGGGGTAAACCGAATTAAAGAAACAATCAATCTAGGGTTCCACTAATCCTAATTCTAATCCGTCCTTAATCACTGATGATCCATTCAATCATTAACCTAATTCTTGACTTCAGAACACATCAAGAAGCCTCTAAGTGATCTAAGAGTCTCTACTGGTTAAGCAACCAGAGTTTGATTAATTCTGAATTTGTTGATTAAGCATCCACTAATTCAGAATTAACCTAAGGGTCCAGAATTCAATTAGGGTTAAATAATCCATCCAAAATCTTAGAAACATTATTTAATCCATACAATCCTCTTCAATCATATGCAATTTATCAATTCACACATGAATATTCAAATTCAAAATTAAGTAATTCAAACAAAATATTTCAGAGGATGGAAAAAACTTGATTAACAACTAAATGAATAACAATGAAAGCATAATCTCAAAATTAGTAATCAGAATAGCTAAAACCTGGATTGACTTGAGTAATGAGCCCTCCATCAACAAGAGGAACAAAGTTTACAAAGAAACTAGAGAGAAAACTTAGAGACTAAGAAAAGCAAGAAAAACTGTCTACTAAATAATGAAACTCAGCTGCCTCTTTCTGAACATATAAACCTCTAAAAATACATGCACACCCAAACTACCCTTAGGTCACATTTATTCCCATGGGCCTTAGCTTTAATTGGGCTTTGGTTTGGGCTCAATTGGGCTTGTAATGAGGAAGTTAGACCCAATTGAGTGTCAATAGGTCTCTGGACTCATCAGCCGGATTCGACAGACAATAAGACCATCAAAAATACATAATTTGAAGAACCGATATTCATAACAATTGAAGATATACGTCTTAGCTTTCCAATGGATCCGGTTTCAATAGATACAACACTCATAGCCAAAGTTATGTTCCAATCTCTTCACAGGGGTCAGGATCTAACAATAGCATCTCTGCTTTGACTTCCAAGCTACATATGATCTTCTGGACGTCCGAATTGGTCCTAGAGCTCTGAATGAAAGTTGTAGATAATTCTCTCAGCTTTTCTACAAGTTAAAACTAGTAATTTTTGGACATACAAAACTAAAGATATGCATGAAACACATAGACAACATAAGATTCTCAATATTGCTGAAAAACACAATTAGGCCCAATTGGATCCCAACTCATGAAATGTGGTCCAAACCCAATTAATTCAGCCTAAAAGAGGTTTAAAAGACCAAATATGAGGGTTAACTATTGTATAAAAAATGTATTTATCAAATTCCCCTACAATTAGTTTTTGCACATCTCAACCAAACTAGAATTTTAAAACAAGCAAACTAGAATTTCAAAAACTAATTTAAAAACTAAAGAATCACCTCACAATGATATTCAAGATATGCACAAGTTCACACCACATGCAATAAGAGCAATTAAATTCAAGAGAGTCAAAATATTCATGAAATAAAATTGTTTCACAACTTAAAACAACAAACAAGATAACTTCAATTGGAAAGCATAAGTCAAGAATGATAGATACTCACAAGATATACTCTCAATACCTCAAGTATTTAGAAAGTAGGTACTTCACTCAATCAAACTTATGAAGAATTGCACTGTCATAAACTTGCTTATCTTCTACTTCTCCACTACTCAAACAAATGCACACACAAATCAAAAGGACTTTATTTAAGATTGTAATAAGGCCAAAGTAAAGGAATGAATCAAAATGGATATCACAAGGTAAAAACCCAAAGAGAATAAAAGAACATTGGAGAGGAACTCAAATGACAAGCATTAAATTTCAAGTCTGTAAAGCATATTCTCCTTTCTTTGTACAAATTCCTTTCTTTTTTTTTTTCTTTTCACAACACAACCTTTTTCCTTTTTTTTNTTTTTTTTTTTTCAAATGACAATTGGCTCTTTTTCTTTCTTTCACATAATACTTTGCACATTGCACATTAAAATTCATAACATTCACACTTGTACTATTAATTACTCACAAGCACAAGAGCTCCGCCAAGATAATGAACAAATGCTCTCCTATTCCCTAAGGTAAGGTAACAACATGATTTTTCACATAGGCACATAATGAGCTAAGACTACAGATAGGTAAATAGACTCAATGGGGGTAATCAAAGGGAAATGATGCAAAGTTGGCTATTTCGCAAAGTAGCTAAATCAAGAAAGAATGCCTCAATCATGTTTATGTATGCAAGTGAAAATGTAGCCTAAAAAAGAATCAAGCAAATTCTAGAGTGAACAAATTTCATGAGTGAAAATCACACGAGAAGGAAAAGAATGGCACAATTGCTAAATCCATCTATCAAAATGCTCAAAATCTCACAAAGCATGTATCTATCAAACTTAATCACCAATACAAAATCTAAAACCAAGCATGTGAAATTCAAGAAGGAAGACAATTATTCAATCAACCTTAAATTGCAAGTGCTTCAATTTACAACTTCACAAATTTTACAAACCCTAAAACATCATTGGAAGGCAATTAAAACAGAAAAAATTTGACAATTAAAATAGAAAACAGCAAAGAGACTAAAAATAGTAAAACAGAAACAACAAACATAAATAAAAGTAGAAAACAGTAAAGTGAACAGAAAATCAAAACACTGATAGAAAATTCAGAATTAAAAACAGACACAAAAACAGAAAAATAGAATGTAAACCTTCCCCACACTTAAATTTTGCATTGTCTTCAATGTAAAAGCTTCAAAAAGTAGCAACAATTCTCAATTAACAGCAGTCACATAAGGACAAGTAAAATAAAAGAGAGAGAATAAACATCCTTATCAGGTGAGGTAGATGGTATCTTGCAAATGGACCTCCTCCAAGATGTCCTCTTGAGCTCCCTCATAGAATGGCTTGAGGCGATGTCCATTGACTTTGAAAGCCTTGCTGGTGGCTTCACTTGCTATCTCGATTGCACCATAAGGAAAAACCTTGGTGACAACAAACAAACCAAGCCACCGAGAACGGAGCTTGCTGGGCATAAGCTTGAGGCGGGAGTTATAAAGGAGAACTTTCTGGCCAATGGAGAACTCCTTCCTCAGCACCATCTTATCATGAAACCTCTTGGTCTTGTCCTTGTAGATGCGGGAGCTCTCATAAGCGTCTAATAGAAGCTCTTCGAGCTCTTGGAAGTGGAGCTTCCTCTAGGATCCGGCTTGGCTTAAGTTGAGGTTGCATTGTTTGACTACCCAATATGCCTAGTGCTCAAGCTCCACTGGAAGGTGGTATGCTTTGCCAAAGACTATCCGGTAAGGGGACATCCCAATTGGTGTCTTGAAAGCGTTTCGGTATGCTTACAGAGCATCCTCAAGTCTCAAACTCCAATCCTTCCTATTAGGTTGGATAGTCTTCTCCAAGATACGCTTGATCTCCCTGTTGGAGACTTTGGCTTGCCCATTCGTCTGAGGGTTGTAAGGTGTAGAAACCTTATGCATGACTCCATATTTCTTCACTAAAGCCTCTATGCTCCGATTGCAGAAGTGTGAACCTTGATCACTGATGATAGCCTTCGGAATGCCAAATCTGCAAAAAAAATATTTGATCTAACAAAATCCACAACAACTTTAGAATCATCAGTCCGAGTGGTTTCGCCTCCACCCACTTAGACACATAATCAACAACAAGTAATATGTAAAACAAAACCAAAAGAAACAGGAAAAGGCCCCATAAAGTCAATACCCCAGACATAAAAAATCTCACAAAATAGTAAGGGCTGCTGAGGAATCTCATTCCTATGAGAAATATTACCTGTTCTCTGACACTGCTCACAAGACTTACAAAATGTGTGTGCATCCCGAAATAAAGTGACCCAATACAATCTAGATTCTAAGACTTTACGTTGAGGACCAAAATGCCCACCACATGCAAATGTATGGCAAAAGCTAAGAACAAACTGAAACTTATTATCAAGCACACATCTCCTAATAACTTGGTCACTACAAAATTTCCAGAGATAGAGATCATCCCATATATAATACTTAGACTCACTTCTCAGTTTATCAGACTGAGCCCTAGTAAAACATGCTGGAAAGACACGAGCAACCAAGAAATTAACCATATCAGCAAACTAAGGGGAAGTGATCTTACCCTGCAGCTGCACTTCATTGAAGTCTCTTTTCACAACCAAATTGCAGATAATTTAAGAGATGTTAATGATATGGGCGAAGATTTAAGGGACATTACAATTAATGCACATGTTGAAGCTGATGAGGAGGTGGGAGAGCATGGTGCAGAAGACGAAGAATCATATGATAGCGATGAGCCTGAAACTGAGGAGGAAGTCCCTAATGATTACTTAGTTGAAAGTGATTGATTCATCCGGGTTAATTTAGGGTTAAGTTATGACTTTATATTATTTTGTTGGTGTATTTATTATTTAATGTATCACTTATAGGTGTACTAATATTTTTTTTATTCACAGATGTCAGGGACAAGCACACATGCACGTGGTTTGGGCTCCCGAGGCAGAGGAATAGTTCCTGATTCATTACAGACTTATTCTGCACCTCCTGACGTGCAAATTGATCATACACCGTCTCCTACTCCTATTGAATCCACCCCTCGACATTCATCACATGCACTATCGACTCAAGGTTCTTCTGGTGCTACATCCACTGCGGCGGCATGTGGATCGACTGATAGTAGGATATTGGTTCGACCAAAATCGACTGATAGTAGGATATTGGTTCGACCAAATAGGAAGGAGTATGATATCTAAATTTTCTATGTTTTATTGTTGTAAATTTTAGTACTATTTTCATACATGTTATATATATAATAAATATTCTAATTTCTATTGTATAGGTTTATACCGTCCACTACTACAGTTGGTGTCATTTATTCTGTCATGAAGACCAAGTATGAACAACTGTGGATGAGCTGGAAGGAAATTCCCCAGGAAGTGAGAGATCTGTGGTGGGTCGAATTTCAGGTAATATAACTAAATTATATTATTTACTTTACATATTATGTTTGTCAATTGTGTTCAACTAGTAGTCTAACTAATTTCTCACTTTTATTGGTTTAGAAATATTGTAGGTGAGATCTGCAACATGATGATGTTATTAGGCGGATATGGAGGGCTAAGTGTGCTGACACGGTCCGAGCAAACTTAGCTTCTATTCGTGCTCGAAAGTCGAAGGGAAAATGGTTGTCCAAGGACGTCCTTGACGCACTATGGGTTAAGTGGAGGACTGACCCTGAGTTCAAGGATAAGTCAGAGCGAAACAAGAAGAATCGATCAGCTAGTGAGGGAGGATTATGTCTGAATCGGGGTGGCTCCATTTCTGTGTCAGAGCATAAAAGGCGATATGTAAGTTTTATTTACTGATAATAAAGTTTTTATAAGTATGTTTTAATTTATCACTAATAACTAACATAAATTTATTATATGTTTCAGACACAGGAGCTAGGGAGAGAGGCTACCATCCCAGAGCTTTTTCATAAGTTAAACCATAATGATGAGACAAACCAATGGTCAACACCAAGGGCAGCAATGACTTATGTCAGTATCTCTAATTATAACATACTTGTAGTATAATTAATGTATTCTCACTAATTACTTTTTCTTTGTGTTCTTTTTGAAATTATATGCAGAATTCTTTTGAGAAGTTAAAGGAGGATGTTGTAGCCTCAGGATCATCTGTTGATGACTCTGCCCTCTTTTTCCAGCCAACTGGGGGAAAAAATAATAGAGGTAAAGCTTATGGATTTGGATCCGAAGTAGCATTCTATTCTTCATCCAGGTCCAGGTCTCAGTCTGTCACCACTGCACCTAACATTGATGACCTTACTCAGATGCAATAGCGTATTGCAGTTCTTCAGACCCAATTGGAGGAACATCAACGTACTCATGCACAACTTGAGGTATCAATGAACCGGGTTGCACAACTTGAGGCGGAGTTGAACACTCAACGGTCCCAGTTGCAGTCCCAAAGACAGTCTGATCTACGAGTCTCTCAACTTAAGAGCGAATTGACTACACTTAAAGGATATTTTGAGCAATTCACCAGAGGTGCACAATATCGACCTAATGACTTAGAGGTTGCACCTACTACGTCGTTACGACCTCCAACTATCAAATGAAGATGACAATGAGGACATGGGAGATGATTCTTCAGATATTTAGGAGTTAATTTGTATTTCTTACTCTGTTTTATATTTCCTCACTTATATTGGATATTGCATATTTTTTCGGATTAGATCTATATATATTTCAGATGCTTGACTATTTTGCACATTTTGAATATGTTTTGCTGATTTGCTGGAATTGGCATTTCAGATGCTTGACTATTTTGAATATATTCTGCTGATTTACTAGAATTGGGCTACAAAATAAACAAATTGCTATGGGTAGGGTATTTTGAAAATTCCAACGGAATTTTCCTTTGGAATTATCGTTGGAATTTTATTTAAACAAAATAAAAAAATAATTTTTTTTAAAAAAATTCAACGGTAATTCCAACGGAATTTTCCGTTGGAATTTCCCAAGACAGTTCCAACGGTATTTTCCGTTGGAATTACCGTTGGAATTGTTTAAAAAAAATTATTTTTTTTATTTTGTTTAAATAAAATTCAAACGGTAATTCCAACGGAAAATACCGTTAGAATTTCCCAAGACAATTCCAACGGTAGTTTCCGTTGGAATTACTGTTGAAATTTTTTTAAAAAAATTAATTCTTTTAATTTTGTTTAAATAAAATTCCAACGGAAAATACCGTTGGAATTGTCTTGAGAAATTCCAACTGTATTTTCTGTTGGAATTACCGTTGGAATTTTTTAAAAAAAAATTAATTTTTTTATTTTGTTTAAATAAAATTCCAACGGTAATTCCAACGGAAAAGTCCGTTGGAATTTTTCAACGGACAATTCCATTGGAATTTTCTGTGAAACTTTTTTTTTGAAAAATGGATTCCAACGGTATTTTACCGTTGAAATTTTTTTTCCGTTGGAGCTCCAAATTCCAACGGAAAAATTCCGTTGGAATCCTGCGAAATTCTTGTAGTGAATTTTGGGTACCTAAGCCTCTGTGATCTTATTACAAGTTTGCTATCAAGTCAAAAGTGATTGTTGGTATCTGGACAGTGGTTGTTCTAAGCACATGACTAGAGATCCTTCAAAGTTTGTCTCCTTTAACAAAATGGATTTGGGAGATGTCTCTTTTGGTGACAATAGCAAATGTAGAATTGTCGGATTAGGTAAAATCAAAATTCTTCCTAATCTACTCATTGACAATGTCTATTTGGTCAAAGGCTTGATGTATAATTTACTAAGCATAAGTCAGCTTTGTCATAAGGGACATAATCATTTTTGAAACTCCTCATTGCATTATTCACAAGAAAAATTCTGATGATGTTTTGTTTGTTGGTCAAAGAAGTTCCATTGTATATACTGTGTTTGGAGATTCCTTAAAATCGAAAAGAGAAACATGTTTTTCTTCTCAAAGCAATAATTCTTGGTTGTGGCATAGAAGAATTAGACATGCAAATTTTAAACTTATTTCCAAGCTTTCTAAAAAGGGACTAGTTTTTGGTTTATCTAAACTAGTATTTGAAAAGGATAAGATTTGTGCTGCTTGTCAGCAAGGTAAACAAATCAAATCCTCTATCAAATCTAAGAAAGAAATGTCATCTTCTAAGCCACTCTAACTTCTCCATATGGTACTCTTTGGACTAGCTTCTACATCTAACTTAAATGGAAAGAAGTATTGTTTAGTTATTGTGGATGATTTTTCAAGATTTACTTGGGTTTTCTTTCTTGCTCATAAGGATGATACTTTTGATGTTTTTAAAACTTTAGCAAAAGAGTGCAAAATGAAAAAGGTTTTGCAATCACCTCAATTAGAAGTGATCATAGTGGAGAATTTGAAAACAAAGTGTTCAAATTTTTTTGTGAAAATCAAGGAATCCACCATAATTTTTCTTGTCCTAGAACCCCCCCAAATAAAATGGTGTGGTTGAAAGGAAAAATAGAACTCTAGTTGAGATGGGTAGAACTATGTTGTGCGAAAATGATTTGTCAAAATATTTTTGGGCTAAAGCTGTAAACACAACATGCTATATTTTGAATAGATGTTTGATTAGGCCTATTTTGAAGAAAACTCCATATGAGCTTTGGAAAAAGAGAAAACCTAATGTAAGCTACTTTCATGCTTTTGGCTGTAAATGCTTTGTGTTAATAAATGGAAAAGAACATTTGGGAAAATTTGACTCAAAATCTAATGAAGTTGTTTTCTTGGGATACTCATTGTCTAGCAAAGCTTATAGAGTTGCTAACAAAAGAACTCTCATTGTAGAAGAATCAATGCATGTGGTCTTTAATGAATCTAATTGTCCCTTGGTTTCAAAAACCCTTGAGGAAAATGAGATAGTGCAGGAAAACATCAAAGAACCTTCTAAGGAAGAGAAAGGCCAAGAAAAAGCAGCAGAACAAATTCCCTGTGATTCGATTCACATTGAACTAGAATTTTCAAAATCAGTTCAGGAAAAAGCCCCACAAAAAAATGTGAAAAGACTCACTACCAAAAGAGACTAGAATTCTAAAAGATCATCTAATTGAAAAAGTGATAGGTACTTGGAAATAGGGATTAGTACAAGAGCATCTCTTAAAGACAAGCATGTGAACTTGGCCCTATTATTAGGGATGGCAATGGGGCGGGGATGGGGCGGGGCAAGTAGTCCTCGTCCCCATCCCCGAAGGGCATGGGGATGCCCCATCCCCGGACCCATCCCCGGCGGGAATTTTTCAACATCCCCTTCCCTGCCCCACTAAATCCCCATCTGCCCCATGCCCCACGCCATTTACCGATACAACCATACTTTTTTTAAATATACACAATTTATAAGTTTAATCTATCGATCACGATTTCTAATTGAAATTCAACTTTAATCGAATAAGATAATATAAATAATACTCAAATAACATCATCAAGAATTCAAGATATCCTCAAGCAACAACAATAACATAAATAATATTCAAACAAAATTATAAAAATTGTTCTTAAACAATTATAAAAGTCAATAAGAAATCATAATAAGTACAAAAGGCTCCAAGCAATTAAAATAAGTACAATTTATGAAGTTCTAATGTTGGTTGAAGTTGAACCACTCTCCATATTCTACAAAACCAACAAAAAAAAAAAGAAAAAAAATTTAGGTTTGGGGAAAATGGAACTCAAGGTCGAGGGACTGATGGAGGAAGGGTCAGGTCAGTGTGTTGGTGATTTAGTGTGAGAAAACCTTAGGCCATAATGACGCCGTTTTGTGAAGAAATTTTTTTAAAAAAATTTATGTAATGTATTTTATATATATATATATATACATTGCGGGGCGGGGCAGGGTGGGGCAGGGCTTCCCCATCCCCAGACCCGCCCCTATCAAATTATCCATAAAATTACTTATCCTCATCCCCATACCCATTTTTCTGCCCCATACCTATACCCGAACGGGTAAAAAAATCGGGGCCCCATCGGGTCTGGGGCAAATTGTCATCCCTATCTATTATCTCTGTCTGAACCTACCAAAATTGGTGAGGCATTACAAGATGAAGCTTGGATCATGGCAATGCAAGAAGAATTGAATCAATTCTTAAGGAACCAAGTCTGGACTCTTGTACCTGAACCAAAAGGTCACACAATCATTGGCACAAGATGGGTTTTCAAAAATAAGCTTGATGAGGATGACAAGATTGTGAGAAACAAAGCAAGATTAGTAGCTCAAGGTTTCAGTCAACAGGAAGGTATAAACTTTGAAGAAACTTTTGCTCCTATAGCTAGATTAGAAGCCATTAGAATGTTTCTTGCATTTGCATCTTTCAAAGGCTTTAAAGTTTTTCAAATAGATGTGAAAAGTGCTTTTTTGAATGGCTATATTAGTGAAGAAGTGTTTGTTAAACAGCCCCCTGGTTTTGAAAACTTAGACTTTCCTAATCATGTGTGTAAACTCTCCGAAGCTCTCTATGGTCTTAAACAAGCTCCTAGAGCTTAGTATGATAGACTCAATGAGTTTCTTATGAAAATAATTTTTTGACAGGAAAAGTTGATACCACCTTATTCACTCAGATTATCTCATAATATTATCATAGTTCAAATTTATATTGATGACATTATCTTTGGATCAACTAATAATGAGCTATGTAAGGATTTTGAGACTCTAATGAAGAGTGAATTTGAGATGAGTATGATGGGAGAACTTAACTTCTTCTTTAGACTTCAAGTGAAGCAAATCAGAGATGAAATTTTCATTAATCAATCCGAATACACAAGAGAGCTACTTAAACGTTTTGGCATGGACAATGCAAAAGGTATTTCAACTCATATGAGTCCTGCTACAAAACTAGTTCTGGATGAAAAGGGTAAATCTGTTTGTGAGAAAAGGTATAGAGGTATGATTAGATCCTTGTTGTATTTGACTGCTAGTAGGCCAGATATTATTTTCTCTGTTTGTGCCTTTGTGAGAAAAGGTATAAAGGTATGATTAGATCCCTGCTGTATTTGACTGCTAGTAGGCCAGATATTATTTTCTCTGTTTGTGCCTGTGCCAGATTTCAAGTTAATCCAAAGGAATCTCATTTGATTGCTGTCAAAAGAATTTTTCGATATCTAATCAATTCTCTGAATGTTGGTTTATGGTTCAGTAGAACTAGTTCTTTCGAACTAGTTTCATATACAGATTCTGATTATGCTGCCTATTCCATTGATTGAAAGAGCACAAGTGGAGGTTATCAGTTTCTTGGAGGAGCATTGGTTTCTTGGCAATCAAAGAAACAAAATTCAGTTGTTCAATGAATAGCTGAAGCTGAGTACATGGCTGCTGGATTGTGTTGTTCACAAGTGTTATGGATGAAACAACAACTTGTTGATTATGGTATAATTCTAAACAAGATTCATTTGCTTTGTGATAATACAAGTGTCATAAACATTGCAAGAAATCTAGTTCAGCATTCTAAGACCAAGCATATAGACATAAAGCATCATTTTCTTAGAGATCATGTTCTTAAGGGTGACATTGAACTTTCTTTTATTAATACTGAAGATCAGCTTGCTGACATTTTTACGAAACCATTAGCTGAAGAAAGATTCTATCTCCTGAGGCATGAATTGGGCATGATAAATATGTCTTGATGAATTGTTCTTGTGTATGTGTGTATAATGTTTGTTCATATGCATTTCATCTTTGATAAAGGATTTTGGTTGGCTGTTGAATGTTTATGGTTAATGCTCATTACTTCTGAAATTTTTGAAAAAGAAATTTGACAATTTCTTGGTGTGTGCCCAAATTTTTTCTTTGATCATATCTGAAGTTCTTATTTGAAAGAATTTCAACATTTTTCATGAGCAATTCTATTTTGTGGATTGATCTATTAAAAGGCCTTCCTTGTTTATTTTCGAACTGAAGTCATTTATGGGCTGATATTGTTTTTGCTGAAACTGGGCCTCCATTCTTTCAACCCGCGTCTTCTGGCTTTTGGCCAAAACGTGCGTTTCATTTTAACTTAATGACTGGTATTCTTTTCCTAGCAAAAATGCACCGTTTTGCTCTATTGCTTCTCGGCTAAAGTTTCTTCCTTCTTCCTTCGAAATTGAACCTAACTGTTCATCTTCCTTCTGCATTTATTCACTCCCATGTTTTCCTTTCTTTCCCGTATCACCTCTGCACGTTCTTCCTTCTTCCTCAGTGAGTGCTTGTTCGTGCTCCATTGCCTGCCAATCTATAAAGCTAGGTTGTTAACTACCAGAGTCATGGATAGAAGAAAGGCAAGTAAGAGATTGAAAGCTCAGTTCAAGGAAAAGGCTGTAGCGGATTCCTCTCCTGAGAAACCAATCCAAGTGGAAGATTCATCTTCTTCAGAGGAGCTAGAAGACCTTGAACCGATAATTCATAGAGCTAGGCAATTTTCTTCTCGGTCTGACAAAGGGAAAGGTAGAATGCCTTCTCCTCCTCCTTCCCTTATTCTAGAACCTATCTTTGAACCCTTGCTCCCATGGCTTCTCCTCGAAGCTCCATCCTCTGCTTCTCCCTCAGCCACTCCTCCCTTATCTCCCGTTCCTTCTCCTACCTCTGTATCAAAACCCTCTCCATCACCATCTCATCCATCTTCACCCACTGACATTCCGCAACCATCAGAATCCTCACCCATTCTTGATCCACTAGTTGTCTCTCCTCAAATACCATCTTCCTCCAATGTACCTGAGCCAGCACCTGCATCCAACCCTACAGAGCCTCCTCCTAAACCCAAAAGAAGGAAAATGCTAGCAAGAAAAATAGCATTTATGCCAAAAACAAGACTAAAAGTCTCTTCCCCTCGAGCCAAGGTAACTACCCCACTAGCCTCATCATCCTCTCCTAAGGCTAAATCTCATGCCTCCTATAGTAAAGCATCAACCTCTAGAGGTAAAGGGTCTAAAACCAGAACTGCTCCTTCAAAATCCACCAAAAGTCCTCCTTAAAAAAGGGCCTCTGATAAAGACTTTTCTGATAAGAGTCCTGCTGATAAAAGAGCATCCAAGAGTACTACCGAGAGTACTTCAACTGAGCAGGATGCCAATGTATTCGAGAGTGCTACTACTGAGGAAAATTTCCTCAAGCTCTATGACAAGCGAACAATTGCACCAGGATGCATTGTGGAATGGGACTCTGTCTCTGATGCAACAAAGTCCATAGAAGAAGTATTTGCTGTCATGGGGTGGTCCAACATGCTCAAAATTGATGAACCAATCTTTCCTAAGGTAATAAGACTCTTCTATGCACATCTGCAGCCTCTCAAAGGCTCATATTCTAGTACTATTTATCTAAAGTCTTATGTTGCTGGGGTGGAAATGGTTATCTCTGAGCGTGTGTTAGCTAGTGTTCTTAAGTTGCTTGTTAAATGGGATGACAGGTTTGTGCAAAAAGTGTGGCCCTCAAAACTGATTTCTTTTGATGATGCTATGACATCTATTTGTGATTATCCTGATCAAAGAGGGAAGGGCAGACCTCCCTCCATTCACTGTTTTAATTCCATAACCAGAACTCTTGCCAAAGTTATTACTTCTTACCTCTTACCGAGAATAGGCATCCATAGTGAATTCACTACCCCTAACCTTTATCTGTTATATCATATGAAGAATCAACTACCTTTGAATTTGCCTAGATTAATCTTAAGTATAATGACTGCTTTTGTAAAAGGGACAAGGACTAAAACTAGTCTTCCCTATGGTATGCTGATTATCAAATTGTGCAAGTATTTTAAGGTTAATCTATCAAAGTTCGATTTTGAACCCTTTCCTACCAAATTGGTCCTAAAAAGACCAATTCATGCTACCTTTTCCTCACCTGATCCTTCCCCAACTCCATCCTCTGCCAAAGGAAAGAAACCTACAATATCAACTAGTTCTCCCTCTGTCAAGACAAAAAGGCATGTTGCAAAGCCTTCAACCAATCCTAAACCTTCTAAGAAGGCCAAGAAGCAAATTCCTCCACCTCAACCATTTGAAGAAGTTGATCATGTAGAGTGGGTGGCTTTAGTTAATCCAAAGGAGCTAGCAAATCAAATTGGCAGGCGCCTAAATTTCTTTCAGAATTTGGTTTTTAACTCTAATGCTTAGTTGGCAACTATGGAAAAGGATATGGCAGTCATCAAAGCTCAATTGGCAATGCTCATTGCATCTCAGCAATCCTCTTCTTCTGATTAAATTATCTGTCTCTTCAATAAACTTTTGAAATTTTTTTAGATGTACATGTAGCATAGGAGGATATTGCTTTTCAGCTTATTGTTTTTGCTGTCATACATGCATCATACATCTTGACATTGATTGTCTAATTGTGAACTATTTTGATATGTTAATGCTCCATTTTGGTTGTTATATTGATGATCCTTTTACTGCTCTGATATGTCTGGTTGGTTACCCCTATTTTTGATAATACTAAAGGGGGAGAAATTATGTGAACTAGTCTGTTTGAACTGCTTAGTATAATTTCTTGAATTTGAAGAGATCTCTTGCAAAAACTCCCTCCTGCTATCTAGTTCTAGAAAACTAGTTCTTAAGTTCTAGTTAGCATATACTCAGGGGGAGATTTTCTCAAATACATTTTTGTCATAATAAAAAAAATGGGAGATTGTTAGTCCCACAAGTCTCTAGTCCTGTTTTGATGATAACAAAATGTCTTGTTATTTCTAATATGTGTTGTTTTTCTCTAAGATCTTATTTAGAACATATTTGAAAAGAAGCCTTGAAGAACTAGTTCTTGCATCTATGATCAAGTTCCATTGTCCAATGAGAGCTTCAAAATTTGTTGATGTGGACAAAGCTTGTCGAGGACTCTCCAGCCAAATTTAGCCTTTTTACAAACTAACTAAGAGTTGTGTTAGTTGAGAATGGAAAGTTCCCTCTTGAAGTGACTTTTGCAAGGTCCTTGTTTCAAGGAAAAGATTATCTACTTTTCTTACACCAAGTAAGACTTTTATGGAACAAAAGGACAAAAGTTTCTTTGATTGATTGACAGTGTGTCAGCCGGTTGGTGGCTCCTCTTTTGCCTCCCTCTTTGTCTTTCACGTGCACAAGAAAGGAAATAAAGCAAGGAAACTTCTAAGGCTTCAAAAATGCATGAAGTGAAGAGAGAAGAATATATTTTCGAGAGAGAAGGAAACCATTGTTGAGAGCTTTGCTCTTCTTCTTCTTCCTCTTGGTCATTTCCTCATGCTTCAAGATTTTCATTGTATAATATCCACTCTAAAAGAGAGTTTTCTTCTTTGGGACTACACTAAAACACTTGGGTTTTGTATTTGGATTTCTATGGAAGAAATCCATGAGAGTGATCTCTAGTGAGATAGAGAGAGAAAGTTCATGGTTAGCTTGAAAAACAAAAACCATGGTTGTAAAGCTTGAAGAAACTTAGAAAAATAAACTTGAAGAGAAGCTTGAAGAATAGTAGAATCCCATGTTATGGGAGAAGTTGATGTAGGCATGTTTAGCCGAACTACTATAAAATCTCTTGTAGATTTTCTTCTTCTTCATCTCTGATTCTCTGGATAATTTTCTATTTTGTTCTATTTGATTTGTTAAGTTATTTCACTGTGTTCAAATCTGGTATTTGTTAAAGAACTAGTTCTTAAACAAATATGTGATTTGAATTTGTCTTTTTACGAACATTTTTAACAATTCTTATTCACCTCCCCCCCCCCCTCTCTAGGAATAGACTCTGCAACTCTCACTAGCAAATATGATTATTCAATCTAGGACAAATAACTCAAACAAACATTCTAAAGGCAAATAAAACAAACAAAAATCATCAACATAACTTTGAGGGAAATTAAACCAGCTACCAAAAATAACAACAAAACAACCTCACATGCAAGAAATTTCAAAAAGTGTAATACAAACTCTGCCGGCAGGATTTAGCACATGAATAGCTTTTTTCTTATAAAAAAATTGAAATGCCCAAAAATCCTGAGCCTTCATATTTTCCAAAACATTCAAAGGGACATAACAAAGGATACCATAAAGAATCTATTCAAGAACAAATAAACACAATTCTTTAGAAATTGGTACATGACAAATAGAATTTGATTTAAAATCAGGGCAATATATTGAATAATCAGTCAAACCAAGCCTTAAATGCAACATATATTTGCCACCACAAATAGAATGAATAAGACAAAGAATGAAGTGCAACCATAACTATAGAGTCGAGAATTTGTGCAATCACAAACCCAAAAAATTGACAAAAGCCACAACCAGATCAAAACCTTGTAATTTTAAGCATAAATCGATTAACCATAGCTAAGAACTCAGAATATTTAACCGATATCCATCAAATATCACCATATCAATCAATAATAAACATAATCCATCAGAGTCTCCAGAGAACAACAAAAGAAATTAACTATTCCAGGCCTTTCATGAAGAAAGACAACGAGAACTCAAAAACCAAAAATAAAATTTCCTGGAACCCCAAAATCAAAGACAACAAATAATCCATGGGAATGAAGAGGAGTCATACTGTCTCCTGCTCCTACAATGACAAACTATCTCTACGAGGGTGAGAAGCTTGAATTGGCACTTGAGAGATGAAGAGGAAGTAGGGTTTTAGGAGTGGGCAATCCAATCAACAAAGAGATTGAGGGAGAGAGAGAGAGGGACAAAGTGAGATTGAGAGAGGTGTGCTAGTGGTGATGGTGGACCAGTGGCGGTGGCTCTACTACCATCGGTATGAGACTCGAAAGAGAGGGATGGAGGGAGATGCGAGAGAAAAGGGGATAGAGCAAAGGACGAGGGAGAGGAGAAGAGGTAGAACTCAAGGATTTCAAAACCAAATTGGGTGATTTTTTTTGTTTGTTCTACAAAGAAGTTCTCACAGTATTTTACCGTGAGAATAACTATTTGTACTTTTTTTTGTTTTCTCATAGTCTAAACACTATGAGAATCATTAGCAGACACGTTTCTCATGGATTTCTCATGCCTCTTAGTCCCGTAAGAAATTAGTTAAATTTAAAACCATGAGAATTTCTCACGGAATAGTGTTCTGTGAGAAATTTCCTTGAGAATGTAACTGTTTTCTTATAGTGATCTACCTTGCCATAAGCAACCAAACGGTGAGCTTAGCTCTCATCTGCAAATAGGAAAAACTCAATTCCTTATTTACTACGCTAGCCAAGCCCTCCAACAGTTAGAACTCATATACCACAAGATAAAAAAAAAAAAACTTGCATATGCCTTACTTCTCTCAGCCCGCCGACTAAGGCCCTACTTTGAGAACCACCAAATAACAGTCTGAACTAACCAACCTTTAAGGCAGGTACTCCAAAAATCCAACTTGGTTGGGCGCATGCTCGGCTAGATAGTAGAACTCTCCGAGCACAGCCTTTCCTAAACTTGATGACCAATCAAAGCTCAGGCTCTAGCCGACTTTATGGCAGAGCTCACAAAAGTTGGTGGCCAAGAACCAAAGGAACAAACTGACTTAACACTCTCAGTAGATGGATCTTCAAACACCAAAGTGGTAGAGCAGGAATAATCGTGGAAGGACTAGAAGTGATAGTCATTGTGCAGTCTCTTCAGTTCAAATTCCTGACATCCAACAATCAAGCAGAGTACGAAGCACTTATCGCTGGCCTCCACCTTGCTTTAAAACTTGGTGCTCAAAAGCTAAAGGTGCTAAGTGACTCCCAATTTGTAACTAGTCAAATGAATGGAGATCACCAAGTAAAAGAGCCACAAATGGCCAGATACCTTAGGAAAGTGAAAATTTTGGTAACTAACCTCAAACAATTCCAGATCCACCACATACCAATAAATGAAACCTCCTCTCCAAACTCGCCAGTAGTAAAAGCCCTGAAAACAACTAAATGATGATCTAGGAAACACTTCAACCCTAGCATCAAACTTGAAAACATAAATAACATAGAAAATGAACCCCCAACATGGATCACCCCAATCATACAATACTTAAAGACAGGAAACCTACAGACCAACAAGACCGCAACTTAAAAACTACAATGAACATGTAGCATTTACTACTTGGAAGGAGAAACCCTGTATAAGAGCGGATACTACACCCTGCTCCAGAATTGCCTCACATTAGACTAGTCATAGTACTTCTTACAAGAAATCCATGAAGGGATATGTGGTCATCATATCGATGCTCAATCCCTCGCGGCAAAGACCCTCTGTGCTAGGTACTACTAGCTGACCTTAAAAGCTAACATTGCCAACCTTGTGAAAAAATATGATAAATGTNACCACTGATAATTAATTTTCGTTAATCACTTAAACCAAACTCAACCCCCTCTGTTTACATGCTTTTCTATATGATTCACTAAATAGAACAATCCTTAGGTTCGACTTAGGGCTGTCCTATGCTGCAAAAAGCTAGGTAACCGACCTAAACTTAATTAATTTGAGGAGCCTCGGCAGGTCATCAAATGTCAACAATTCCCATACAATCACTTAGCACCACCTAACGACCTATTCATGACAATTGAGCCTTGATTATTCTACAGATGGGAACTAGACCCCTTAGGTCCTTTTACAAGTGCGGCAGGGCATAAGAAACTTTTTATAGTCGCAATAGATTATTTTTTGAAATGGATAGAGGTCGAACCCTTAGCCAACATAAGTGCAAAGCAAACTAAAAAATTTGTCTAAACTTTCATTGTTTGTAGGTTCAAGATCCCACACACAATAATGACTGACAATTGAACCCAGTTCACAAATACTAGGTTTAGACAATTTTGGCCCGACCTCTAAATCCGGCTAAACTTCATGTTGATAAAGCATCCCCAAGCCAATGGCCAAGCAGAAGCGGCAAACATAATAATTCTTGAAGGAATAAAGAAGAGGATAGATCAAACTAAGAGCAAATGGATTGAGGAGCTCCCATGGGTACTATGGTCATACAAGACAACTCCCCAAACTTCTACTGGAGAATCACTTTACAAGTTAACTTACGGAGCAAGGGCAATGATTCCAGTGGACGTTGGTGAAATAAACTAGAGAAGCCAGCACCGTGAAGCTAAAGAAAACTAAGAACAAATGCAGATAAGCTTAGACCTGCTAGAAGAAGAAAGAGAAAAAGTGTGGCTCGAAAATTATGGCATAAAAACAAAGAATTGCCAGATATTACAATGTCAAAGTTAGACCCATAGAGTTCTAGCAAGAGGACCTCGTTCTGAGAAGGGCAGACATCGCTAAAAAATACCTGGACAAGGGAAAGCTAGCACTGAATTTGGAAGGCCCCTACCTCGTCCAAGAAGTATTGGGAAAGGGAGCATACAAGCTTGTAACCATGGAGAGAAACCAAGTCCTCAGGACTTGGAATACATTATATGTGAGAATCTATGAAACTGAATGAAGCATGCCATTCTACAGCACCAAAGTACCTGAACCTAAAAATCAAAAGGTCGATGCCCCCAAAAAGACCAATGTCATTCAAGCTAGTAAAAATCAAGCTTAACCTTCAAAGGAAGGAAAATCAAAGGGCCAATGTCCCCAAAAGGACCAATGACCTTCAAGCTAGTAAAAACCAAGCTCAATCTTCAAAGGAAGGAAAACCAAAAGGCCACCCCCCCCCCCCAAAAAAAAGGATTAGTCCTAAAAATTGAGCTTAACCCCAAAGCTCGATAAACCCAAATCTTAACATTAAAAGTTAATGCTAACCGAAATTAAAATCCTATGAGCATTCGGTAAACTTAAAAAACCATGCTCAATAATGCAAGCAGCATACACAAATAAGGAAACTACACCTAAGCTCGACAAACTGAGCCCAACAACTAGTCAAAATATAACCACAAAATATCAAAGCCATTCAACAAATAAAACTCTCTAAATTAAGAATATCGAACCTAACAACTTGTAAATTAAATTGCAAAAGCCAAACGAAATAAATTGAAGGCCCTTCAAATTAATAGGACATAACAATGTCAAGTTATAAATTTAACAAGATAAAAAGGAACGAATAAACATAAAAACAAAAAAAAAAATTCAATCCAGCTTAACATCTCTGTCTGGACCATACACCACCGCATCCTGGCCAGCCCTGCCCTTACTGCCCTTAGAGGCTAAGTTCATATCCACGCCAGAATCCTCAATCTCAAAAGGTTTGTTCGGCTCAGCGTACCCCGCCACCTTGGGATCCATTAAATGATCATCCTTCACTTGCTTGAAATAATTGAGGTCGGCATCACTGAGTTCAAGAAATTACAAGCAAGCTTGATCGTGGTAGAGATCGAAGCCCTTCCGAAGGTTAGTCAGGTAATTGTCTACAATCTTGTCCTCTGTCCGAGTTCAGAGTCTTTCTTTTTATAAACGTGCCCATTCTTGCTTGCGGGCCAATTGCTCCTACAACCTCACCTCCCACTCTTTTGCAACATGGGCAAGCTCAAAAATCACCCCCTAAGCTCTCTTTTGTTCAGCCAACTCTTCCCTGGTCCGCCTCAGCTCCTCTTCATCGTTCCATAGCTTATGGCACACACTACTAGCCTTTCCAGCCTTTGATGCACTTCCCTTACTACTGCCATCCCTCGAGCTACGTTAGCAACTAAGTACCGACCAATAGTTGAATCGAGGCCACATGAAGCTTTTTCTCATCACAAGCCAGGGTTAGATACTTGTACACCACAACACCCGAACAAAGCTACGTATTCCACAAGGAAATGCTAGGATGCCTTAGGTCCTCAGCGACCTCAACAAAGAAGTAGTGAGGGAACCCGATGTCAGGGTCAAATAAGCTACTAGGACCAGAAATTGACCTTGGAACTTCAATGCTTGGCTAGAACACTCGTTAGTTTTCTGCCTCTTTGCCCCAACCTTATCCTTCATCTTGGTCGGTGTAGCACTTACACCCCCAAAGCCAGAAGGCTGACCTAGAATGACCTCTTCAACTAGGACAATAGTAATAGGCTGGCCGGAATCACCCCTTCTCGGCAGCATCCTTTTTCTTCTGCTGCTAGGCCAATCGAGATAACTTTTGCATCTCCTCTTCATATACATATCCCTTTGAAAAAGAAAACAAGTCAATGAGCACATTAACCAACTAGTAAACAAACGAGCTAAAAACAAAATAAAGCACCACCCCAAGCACCTACCTATCAAGTCCTTTGCCTTGAACCAAACCTTCATAGATTTGTCATAGGTAAATTGGCTAAGCCTATCTATAATCAACCTCACCTCCTCGTCATACTCGTGGAAAGGCCTAGGTCAGACCTTGTTGAAGTGTTGGCACCACTTCAAAGGAAACCGAGGACAGTCGATTTCATCCAAAAAGAAGGCTCGACCATAATCCATCGGCATGGTGACCCTAAAAAATTGGTCTTTCTAGGCCTCAACAAAGTCTTTAGCCGACTTCATAAGCGACAAATGAGGATGGGCAGCTACATACATATACCCCTTAGCAGTCCTCATTTACATCTTTCAAAGGAAAAAAAATAAAAAATAAAAAGTACATCTACCCGAGTACTAACCCCTAGCAACTGGAACATAAGCTGGAAACCTTGAAGGAACCCCCACCATTTGTGTGCAACTGAGTCGGTGCAGTGTTGATGACTTGGAAGAACTGCATATCAAAATCAGAAAGTGGGAGAGAAGCACTGACCTTATAAATGAAGTATAAATTGAAGGTGAAAAATCTATTCCCCTTACAAACCTTACAGATCGGGGCCTACTTCGGAAAAGCCTCAAAACCAAAAGGACAAGTATCCTAGTGAACATCACTAAAATACCGCTTTATGGCCTTCACATGCTTAGCTTGGTAGCAGGAGCCCTCAACCCACACCTTCTCACTTATCCACCAAGGGTCAGGGACATTAGCCTCCTAAGAACCCTTATGGTCAAAATTACCAACCTCTTGAATTCCCCCCCCCTCTGCCGGCCGAACAAACCGACCTCCTCATCAATTGGCTCACTGATTGGACACATCTCAAAAGGAGAACTATATGAGCCCAGATAATCTAACCTCGACCTCTGGGAACCTTCAATTAGATCTATTTGAACTTGAAACTTTGGCTAGATGGTCAGTCTGAGCTTTGCCCGAATATGGTGAACACTGGACATTTAAGCTTTAACCTCGACTAACTCGGCCCACCAATCCCTAATTGGAGTGGGACGTGATAACTTCTAGTCTTCACGCTACCACCATTTGAACTACTAGTGCTAGAAACAGAAAACATATTGCCTTATGTTGAATCTCCAAGCCACATATTGTAGTAACAAAGATCAATGTTCACAAAAGTCAAAACACTGAAAATCCAGGACTATGAGTTATAAAGGTTCCCTATTTTCATGTCATCAAAACACTAATGCTTCTAATATTATTTTTTAGTCTCGTACAGTTAAGAATAAACTAGCTAGTGTGCTTTTAATATCCTATTGTTGCAGACACTTTACAATCCATAACCGTTAAACACATGCCTAAGTCACCACTCTAAATGGGGTGGTACTATCAATATAACATGCAATGTTGACCATAGCAATCAGAAAGACATTACTCATTACCACACTAACAAAATGATGTCTCCACAAACACTTTCCATACTGAAAGGTACCACATTAAATGAAATTTTAATCTTATTTTTTAAAACAAACGAAAGAGAAAGAAAAAACATACCCCCTGAATCCTCTTTCCAGTGACAGGGCACTTAGGTCCATTCGCCCTCTTCCTAGTGGTCAGATATACGAGCTTCCCACCTACATAAACAGACATTGAACAAAATGCCTATGAGAACATAACTGAATAATATAGCACCATAATGGATGAAAATCACAAATCGAGTAGCTTCATAAATGAATCAAAATTATGACCCAGTTGGGAGAAGAGAGGAAGAGAGGGGTGGGTTTACTAGGGGTTTTAACAACCCTGTGTTGGTTGGATTTGGTTGCATAGCTATACCGCTTGCGATATGTGAGACGCTGCACCATTTTCGATTAGGTTTAGCTATCTAAGCTCTACGTCTGCGCATTNCCCCCTGAATCCTCTTTCCAGTGACAGGGCACTTAGGTCCATTCGCCCTCTTCCTAGTGGTCAGATATACGAGCTTCCCACCTACACAAACAAACATTGAACAAAATGCCTATGAGAACATAACCGAATAATATAGCACCATAATGGATCAAAATCACAAATCGAGTAGCTTCATAAATGAATCAAAATTATGACCCAGTTGGGAGAAGAGAGGAAGAGAGGGGTGGGTTTACTAGGGGTTTTAACAACCCTGTGTTGGTTGGATTTGGTTGCATAGCTATACCGCTTGCGATATGTGAGACGCTGCACCATTTTCGATTAGGTTTAGCTATCTAAGCTCTACGTCTGCGCATTTTTTCCTTAGGGTTTTTCACGAGAAGGAACTTGCAGAGAAGACACCCAATGTCTCACTCAGAGATATAAAAGGGTTCAAGTATTTTGGGAAAAGAAGCTGCTGCCACAGGGAATGAGTTATAGGAGGGGGAGGGAAGAGTGAAATGGAGAACGACATTGTGTAAGGAGGTGGAGGTGGAGGAAATAAAAAGGAGAAAGAAGAAGATTGGAGAATATATTTTGAAGGATTCGTCATTCAAAAATCCCTTAAATGGTGAGTTTTGATTAAAAGAAAATTCCAACAGTATATTCCGTAAAATTCCAACGATACAGAATATACTATTGGAATTTAAAAAAAAAAAATTCTCTCATTTTTTTATGAATTCCAATGGTAATTCTCACAAAAAAATTTAACGGTAATGAAATTCAGTTGGAATTTCCAAAAAATATTATCCATTGGAATTACCGTTGGAATTTTTTAAAAAATCTAATGATATTTTATTCTGTTGGAAAACAGACTTTTTCTTGTAGTGCACCCAATTGACTTAAGGTGTACTTTTAAAAAAGAATCAGAGTCAGTTCGTTTTGAGGCTTTTGGTATGATGTTTAACACCTTAAACACCTTTCTCCTATATGAGCTAAAATCCTTAACCCTTTGTTCCCTTTTCTTTCATCCTCTCTCCTCTCATGCACGATGAAGGACGATTTGGGTTGGGTCCTTTGACCTAAATATTGTACTTAACAAACTAATTTACCAATTTATAGTAGTTGTTAACTTCTTTACATAGATATTGTAGGTTTTTTTAAAAAAAGATAAAAAAAAAAAAAAGCAAAAGTTGAACTGTAGGGACCACCAGACACGCCGAATACCCCGCGGCATGTCCAGTATGTATGCAACACATGGCACGGCATGTCCATTTTTGTCTCCATATCCCAGTCGTACAAGCATGGCAGCTGGCATGTCAGAGCTAGAAGATGGGACACCGGAACACATCATTCCCCCTATGGCATGTCTGTATCGGACCTGCCAAATTGCCAGTGGCTTGATGCCATGTGGCCAATTTGATTTCTTCTTCTTTTCTCTTTCTACTCGAGACAGAGACCATTTGCACATATTCTTCCTCGCTCCTGGTTCTTCTTATTCTCCTCTGCCACATTCTTCTTCTTATTCATCTTAAATTTGTTGTCCCCTCTAGAACTCAATTGTTGTTGTTATTCTTCTTCTTGTCCCCACTAAGACTCTTTTTTCTTTCTTTCTTGTCCCCACTATAAGTCATTTTATTGGATTAAATGGCACATCAATTTTCACTGCCAGGACCACAATATCCTACATTGTTAATTGAACAAGGAGATCATATATCAACGAAAGTAAGGGATAGATGAGTAAGTAATTTAGTGATACTGTTATGAAGCCTTTTTAATCTATGGAATAATTTTTTTTCGTAAAATGTTAGTAATTTTTTTAAGAATATTATTGTAAATTTTTTAGTAAAAAGTTGTAATTTTTTTAGTCATAATTGGAATAGGTTGGGATAGTAGTGCACCCCCGAAGCCATGGAAGAATACGTAGACCTAACGATCAAATTATGAAATACATTAGAATAACAGGTTTTTGTGGGGTTTGGCAGTGACTGCATGATCACCCTCCAAGATGTGGAGGTGTTTCTTAGTCTATCTATTGATGGGAATGCAATAACGGAGTATGCTAGCTATATGTGGAGTGAGCTTTGTGGGCAATTGTTGGGCATATTGCCACATGAAGGAGCTTTAGCTTGAGGTAGACTAAGATTAAGATGACTTGCACAGACATTTGGTCAATGCCCAGATGATGTTACAGATGACATGGTGTGACGGGTGCCGAACCATACAAAATTAAACTACTAATTGCAACTAATTTGTAGTATAGGATGCAACCAGTGTCGTCTCCCAAGGATTCACCAGAACAACTAATCTTTTAAGAACTTAAACAAGAACAGAATAAGGGGGGTTTGTGTTGAATGCAATATACTAAGAATTTAGAAAGTAGTAAACTAAATTTATCAAATAAGAGAAAATGCAATCAACTCAAGCAGGCAACCAAACTCTAATCCATCCTTGTTCACTAAAGATAACCTAGATCTGATTTAATTCTTGGTTAAGTGTTACCTGGAACCCCTAACAATAACACTTAGAATTCCTACTGATTTACCAATCAGGATTCAATTAATCATGGAATTAAGACTCTAGGCAACCGCTCCATATTACTAAATCCAGATTAATTTAATAACCGAATTATCCAAGTTAACCATATATTACCTTTAAAGTATGATTATCAATCTGATTACTGTTATGAATCTAATCAACCGATTTAAATTCATACAACTCATACAATCAAAGTACCATTCAATCACATGAAGAAGGGGAGAAGCAGTAATTCAAATTATATTAAATCAAACCCGGTTGAAGCACAGGAACTCTGGATTGTCAAGTTTGGCTCCTCTTGAATTGATTACAAACGAACTTAGCCTTCCATGGAAGACTTGAACACAAAGCAAAGGGGAAAAACGAACTAAGCAAAGGAGGCAGCAGCAGCTCAAGGAATTTCGTATCTCTCTGGTTGTGTATGATTTGCCTCAACAACTTGAGAATATATACTAGTTGGCTGCCTCATCTAGGTTTCCTAATGGTTTCCTAATTACAAAATAAACCTAGTTTCCTAAATTATTAATGGTAAAAACATGATCAAGCCCTAGTGTCATGAGTGCTGGCCCAATAAGTAGATGTTGGCCCAAATAAACATGCTCTGGTCCAATAGGCAGCCCTAAGGAAAGGAATCAGTCAATGCTGGGCGGAGTGCTGGCAGAGCAGAAAATCTGGATTGCTTGCAAGCAAATTTTAGTTCCTAGACGCGAGAATGAGCTTCTGGGATATTCATATGAAATGTGGCATTTTCTGTCAGCTTTCCAACAAAACTAGAATCACATCAATCCGACATCTGTAGCAAATGATATGATGAAAAATGTAAGCAGTGCCAGATTTTAACAGTTAAGCAATTAAAATCTACAAGCACCAACAAGTCCAAATCTACAAAACATGTCTAAAAGCCATAAAAATCACTAGAAACACACACTAAAAGACTAAGTATAAGGGAAACAAATAGTATAAAATAATGTGTTATCAAATTCCCCCACACTTAGCTTTTTGCACTCCTGGGCAAAATCATAAGAAACAAACTAACTAGAATAAGAAAAACAGCTCTCCAATCAAATCAAGAATGCAAAGATTAAGGTAAAAAAAACAATTCAAACTTAAAGAATAGCAACACTCATGGAACAATATCTCTTGACAACTAAAGAACAAAAAACATGGCAATTTTATTTAATAGGAATGAGTCAAAGTAGATAGTCTCTCACAAGATAAAGAAATGCTCTCAATTCTCTCAAGTGTCTAAGGTAAGTATTTCTCTCCAATCATCCTATCAAAATCACACTACCATAAGCTTGTTCACTTTCTCAGTCTCCACTACCTATGTCACATGCATAACACAAATCAAAATGATTTTTTAAGGGTTGTAATGGAGAAAGGTAAAGGGATGACAATAATACGGAAAAATGGCTAAAGCACCCAAGGAATCACAAAGAGCATCTAATTATGGAGAAATTCAAGTACTTTATGCATCTTGACTTTAGGCTTCAACTCATTTTTTTCTTTTCCCAAAACAACTTTATTCTCTTGTTGTTGCTGTATTTTTTTTCATTTTTTTTTTTTGAAACATAACACTTAACAATTTCAACCACAACCAATCAACCACAACTTGATGTTTTATTTTTTTTTTTTGGTAAGAATTTACTCCCTTTTTATTCAATGCAATGCTCTGCAATTCCTAAGGGTTGGGTAGGACATAGTTTTACACTTAGGCTTGTAATGAGCTACACATGAAAGAAATTATCATTAGGCTCAAAAAGGGGTAATCAAAGGATAAAATCAAGGTTACCTATTTGGTCTAGTAGTTTCTCAAAGAAAGGAATGTCTTAATCACTTTTATGCATGCATGTGCAAATATAATCTCAACTAAGAAACAGAACAAGTTCTAGAGTATCAAATTGATAGATGAAAACACACAAGAAAGAATTATGACATATGGCTCAAATCCTCACAGCTTATAAGACTACCAAGAATCAACTCATCCAAATCAAATTTTGTTGCCATATCACTTAAATCTAATAAGCAAGATAATTGTCCACTCATGTTGTAGCACTTTAGAATCAAAATTGATTCAAACTATTCTCTTCACAACTCTTAAATTAATTGGAAAGAACTAGAAAATTCTAAAAATAAAACAAAAAATAGCAAACCTAAAAGAAAACAAAAACCATAAAAATAGCACAGTAGGCTAATCCCTCACCCACACTTAAATTTTTACAGTGTCCTTAATGTAAAAGCTTAACAGTTATCACCAATCGGAAAGGACAAGTAAAATAAAAGAGAGAGAAGAAACATCCTTATCAAGTGAGGAAAATAGCTTCGTGCACAAATTGAATTCCTTTATCAGTTAGCAACTAAGTTCTTTCCTTTATTTGCAACAAGCAAAGCAAGATACCTGAGTCAAAGACCACTCTCACAAAGCCCTTAAAAGACAAAACAAAGCTGAAAATCTTATAAATAACATGAAAGCATAAAAATATATAAGGGCATAAAAGAAATAATGAAGCAAGAAATATAAAACTACAAGCAACTAAACTTAGCCCTTGACTTAAAAATTCAGCAAAGCAAGCATTCAAAAAATCACCAAGGGAAATGTGCAGCAAAGAGTTTACAATCCTACCTAAAGCATGAGAAACATGAAAATGAAAAACTTTGTTCGTTATAGATAGCCAACCATAGGTTCCAAAAGTAAATCTAAAAGAAGGCAAATTATCATGCCCTACAAATCTAAGCCTATAACAACCACCCTTAAGCTCATCCTTACAAAATACACTAGTGTCATACAACATGTTGTTCATGTAAGGCTCAATATGACACTTAGATTCTTGCAAAGAATTGACAAATAGCAACATCTCTTGCTCCCCATTCGAAGAATAGCTTGGTCTATGGTTGGCTTGGACAGCCCATGTATTACCTGCACTTATTCCACCAACATCAAAATATTCACTTGCAACTAAGGTTCTAACATGATCTATACCTAGTGCTCTAGCATGTGAAGAAGTAAGAAGCATGAAATCACCTAACCCTTTAATATTAGTGCTTAAATCATCACATGCATGCACCATAACTACAAGCTTAGGGTCATGTTGGAACAACTTTTTAGCAAGCTCACAATTAAAATCAAGTTGTGTTAAAGTAGGAAAAAGTATAGAATTGACCGTAGGACCCTTGTCAGGTTCATTTTGGGTTGTCTCTTGAGAGTCTTCTTCAAAATCTATAGAATGAGATTCAACAGAATCTCCAGAATTATCATCTCTCAAGAATGCAGAAATCTCAGCACATACAACACATGGTATTTCACCATCACAATTAGCACATGATTGGCACTGCACAGAATCATCAAAACCAACACAATTAGAAAAATTAGCACCTAACTCATTGTAGACCTCTTCGACTAAATCCTCCGCTGTTTTCTTGGACTGAGTGGCTCTCTCGGATTCTGGGGTCACTGAATCAGGGACAGCTTTCTCTACTGTCTGTGGCTTGTTTGTAGGTTGAGGTTCCATTGGTTCTGGCATAGAATTTTCAGTTGGTTCTAGAATTATCTGTGAAGGGATTTTTTTAGAACCTTGAGGCAGCAGTTGACTCACTGAGGATACCAATTGTTCAACTTAAGTCTCTAAATTTTGCATGGTGGCCTCTGTCCTCTGTTGGAACTGAATGGTATGAGTGGCCAATTGCTTCACCAAGTCCTCAATTGAAGGTTCATGTTCTATGCATGTTAAACTTGGTTGTTGCATATGCTGCTCTAATGGTTGCCAATACTGTTGTGGTGGGGTTGCATTGTCATATATCAAATTGGTATGATCTCTCTAATCAAGGTTATAGGCATTGAAGTATGGATCATATATAGGCTGCTGCCATGTAGCTGCAAAAGGATCTTGAAATCCATAATCATCATCCGGAAATGTAGGGCATGCATAGGATGAGAGGTGCAAGGACAAATGCCACAAAATTGGACTGGTTGTTGATGTTGGGCCATTGTGAACTGTCTCACCAGTAAGGATAATTCATCAATGCTATGCTTCATCCTCTATTGATCAGCAAGTGATGCAACAATTTTTTTCACTCTTATAGTAGAATGAGAACTTAGCATGAATAAAAAGATAACAGAACACCAAAATACACAAGGACAAAAGAAACATTAAAACAGTGAAAGGAAATAACTAAAATCAAAACACACTAAATGCACTAAACAAAAGCAAAAAGACACCAAAATAACACTAGTTGACCCATCTAAACATTTTAAAAAAAATTTCTACCACCATAGGATGAAAGCTAAATGAAAATGAAACCCAAAAATCAAATAAAATTTTTTAAAAAATTGGAAAAGTGGTCAAAACGATGGAATTCGGCTTAAAAACGAAGACCACATTGCATAGCAATGATTATTGATTTTTAGCTCATTTTCCTTCAACTGACCAAGTTTCCGGTCAATCGGAGTACAAAAATTTGGCCAGAACAGTATACGCGAAAACTACTAAATCAAATCGAAGCAAGGGGAAAACAAAGGAAAACTGGCACCAAGGCACCAGAATTTACACAATAGAACCCTAAAACAGCAAAGGAAACAAAACAACAAGAAAAAACTATCACCACAATGCTCACACAATATAAAAATTTGGCCGAAAGTGGATGAAGATAGCAAAGGAGACAAAATAACGACAAAGAAAATAAAACAAGGGCAATAATAGCACAAAGTTCAGCTCATAGTGCTTCTCACAATGCAATTTCCTTGTCCATAATTTTGCAGCTCAATCTTAGTTGGTGAGAATCGAAAACAACACAGAACAGAAACACTAAACATGGAAAGAAAACCTAAGCAAAACAGGAAAACAAGTAGAACAAGAGAAGAATGATGAAGAACAATGACTAGAAACAAGAACAATAAGAAAATAAAACAATAACAAAAGAGTCCTAAGAAGATTAATATGTTAGGTAAAATCCCCGGCAACGGCGCCAAAATTTTGACAGGTGCCGAACCGTACAAAATTAAACTACTAATTGCAACTAATTTGTAGTATAGGATGTAACTAGTGTCGTCTCCCAGGGATTCACTAGAACAACTAATCTTTTAAGAACTTAAACAAGAACAGAATAAGGGGGTTTGTGTTGAATGCAATATACTAAGAATTTAGAAAGCAGTAAACTGAATTTATCAAATAAGAGAAAACGCAATCAACTCAAGCAGGCAACCAAACTCTAATCCATCCTTGTTCACTAAAGATAACCTAGATCTGATTTAATTCTTGGTTAAGTGTTACCTGGAACCCCTAACAATAACACTTAGAATTCCTACTGATTTACCAATCAGGATTCAATTAATCATGGAATTAAGACTCTAGGCAACCGCTCTATATCACTAAATCCAGATTAATTTAATAACCGAATTATCCAAGTTAACCATATATTAAAGACCTTTAAAGTATGATTATCATTCTGATTACTGTTATGAATCTAATCAACCGATTTAAATTCATACAACTCATGCAATCAAAGTATCATTCAATCACATGAAGAAGGGGAGAAGCAGTAATTCAAATTATATTAAATCAAACCTGGTTGAAGCACAAGAACTCTGGATTGTCAAGTTTGGCTCCTCTTGAATTGATTACAAACAAACTTAGCCCTCAATTGAAGGCTTAAACATAAGGCAAAAGTAGAAAAACGAACTCAGAAAATAGAAGGCAGCAGCAGCTCAAGGAATTTCGTATCTCTCTGGTTGTGTATGATTTGCCTCAACAACTTGAGAATATATATTAGTTGGCTACCTCCTCTAGGTTTCCTAATGGTTTCCTAATTACAAAATAAACCTAGTTTCCTAAATTATTAATGGTAAAAACATGATCAAGCCCTAGTGTCATGTGTGCTGGCCCAAAAAGAAATGTTGGCCCAAATAAACATGCTCTGGTCCAATAGGCAGCCCTAAGGAAAGGAATCAGTCAATGCTGGGCGGAGTGCTGGCGGAGCAGAAAATCTGGACTGCTTGCACGCAAATTTCAGTTGCCTAGACGAGAGAATCATCTTCTGGGATATTCATATGAAATGTGGCATTTTCTGTCAGCTTTCCAACGAAACTAGAATCACATCAATCCGACATTTGTAGCAAATGATATGATGAAAAACATAAGCAGTGCCAGAATTTAACAGTTAAGCAATTAAAATCTACAAGCACCAACAAGTCCAAATCTACAAAACATGTCTAAAAGCCATAAAAATCACTAGAAACACACACTAAAAGACTAAGTATAAGGGAAACAAATAGTATAAAATGATATGTTATCATGGTGCAGCAATATGCCATAGCACATATACTACGTCTGATTGGCATGTGGATTATGTTTGATAGGACTAGAAATTACGTCCATGTTATGTATTTAAAGTTACTCGAGAATTGGGATGAAGTTAAGAGATTTAGCTGGGGATTTGCAATTCTTGCATATATTTATAGGAGTCTCTGCATCGCTTTTCTTGAGCGAGCTGATAACTTCGCAGGTTATTGTGTCTTGCTTCAGTGTTGGGCTTGGGAGAGATTTCCTTCCATGGCTCCTAGACGATTAGATCATTATCTAACTGGGCCACTTGCGACTAGGTAAGTATTTGAACTTTGAGTTTATTTATAATTAAGAGACATCAAACTTTGATGGTAGACATAGTCTAATGGACTTAATTAGTTGTGCATAATTAATATCTGTTAATGTGAATAATATGTAATGAGTTTTGAGAATATTTAAGGTGGAGATCTCTTTTAGATTGGACGAGTATTGCTTGTGGTTCCAACCAAAGGGGGAATCTACGAGGCTTTAATCTACTTGGAGATGACGATGTAAAAATACTTATTAGTAATAATTATGTCATTTATTAGTTGAATTTGCTGTATAAAATATTAATTATGTTATTGATGTTTGATGTGAATAGATTGTGTGACAGTAATATAGCATTGCATTGATGGCTTAGCTCCTAGATTATTGTGCTAGGGGGCATGCGATCAAGGCTATTAAAGTGCCCCTAATATGTTATAACATTGTGGAACACCATAATCCAGATCGGGTTATGCGTCAATTTAGGAGCAAGGAACACATTCTAAGGGAAATCACTCTTTATAATGCAAATTTACATAATGTAAATATAATAGGGAAACAAGCTACCTTGTGGACTTTGCATCACATTGAGTACTGCATGCAGTGGGATGATCGACGTTCATTGGTTGTTAATTTGGGTGAGCCTTTTGATATAAATCCAAATTACATGCCATGGTATCTACTGATAACGCCCCGATGGATGAATATCGAAAATGCGATTGTTGCAGGAGATGCTAATGCATTATAGTAATGTTGTTTGTATTTTATATTTTATTTGTTTTAAATTATTATTTTGTGAATAACTATTGATTGTTAACAGACGAAATTGTAGATTGGCGTCCCCTAACAGCAGGCCCCTCCTCATCAGTCCCCACCTCAGTAGGGTTTAAGTCCTCATACTAGTTAGGTTCCTCAGCAGGGTTGGAGACCTCAGTAAGCTCCTCGTCAACAGGGTTGGGGACCTTAGCCAGGATGGCCTTTTCAGCTTGCTCAGCTTTCGAACGAGCAATATCAAGCATTTATGGCGAGCATAACTGGGGTTTACCTTCAGTTTAGGGTGTTGCTACTGATGATGCAACCCAATCCTTAGCAACCACATGAGCAGCCATAGAGGACTACATCCCCGGCTAAAGATTTAGCATCCCATTCTGATGTTGAGTTGGTGCATTCTGTCTCACGAGCTACGTCATCACGATAGCATTCTGCCTCACGATCTGACTCATCACTATGGCATTCGGGTTCAAGAGTTGAGAGCTCCACACATTTTGGTCATCGTGGTGATGGTGCTAGTTCGTCGCAACATGTAATTGATTAGCCTAGTTTGACACATGTGACTCAGGACCAGAGGTGTATTGATATCATGGTGCATGCATATGATGCGGCTTTTTTGCATGTATATAACTTCTTTGATGTTGATTCTCGTATTCCCCCATCGACATGTGACATGGATGCAAGCCCCTTCTCATAGCCAATGTTACTGCAAGAGTGGACTGATCTTTTGATGACTCTTCTGACAGAACACCCATCAATTGATCTGGCGATGACTAGGACTAGAATATTTGGATCAAGGGACATGTACAATTACATGACCCAAGCAGCTCCCCAACTTGATGAGGAAGACCTACCACCATGTGCGAGGAGATCCAGGCGGTGTAGGACTGGTGGTATTTTAGACCAACATCAAAAGTAGTATTATTTCCTTGTTGTATGTATATAGTTATGTAGTAGGACTTTTACATTTAGTGGACTATAATGACCATATTATTATACTTATATTTATGTCATCAATTTAGGGCTTTAACTTCAATATTGATATAATCAAACATTATGTGCATAAATAATAATTTACATAATAGGTAACAGATCAAGCACAAAAATAGGAACATATAATGGATTATCCTATCTTCTATATGGACAATTTTGCCTATAATGCCCTTCTATACGATAGATACTACAGTTTGTTCTGGTTCTGGTTAAATCCCGCCAATCCATCTCGTTTTGTATGCGAGTAGTAACATGATGGCTTTTCTTTTGAAGCATCGCAGGGTTAGGGCTAATCTTTATTCCCTTAATCTCTTACCAATATTCCTGTCCACCAATAGGATTAAATTCCCCATGATAAGCTTTACTAAGTTTTGGGTTGAGTGTATTGGATCCACATAAGTCCATTCATTGAGCAAAATAGACACACAAGCAGCTACTACATGTGAGTATGGCAAATGGAGGGCTTTAAACTTACCACAACTAAACTTTCTCTCACTTAGATTCACAACAAATGTTCAACTAGCTATCTTGGTTCTCATATTATATCTTTCCTCCACCTCAAATAAATTGATATCCCTATTGAACATTCGAGGCTTGTGTGATGAAGCCTCTCATGTATTATCACGCATCTTCTCTATGACATACTCAGTCCACCGTTGTTCGCTAGCCATCATTGTTTGAGCCTCATCCCTCTTCTTATTGAAAATAACGTTCATTTTGTAATATGTCGCTTTAACTAGGGCAGTAATAAGCATATTGCAAACACCCTTCAATGTGTCATTAATATTCTCAGCCAAATTAGTTGTCATCATGCCTTAACGCCTCCCTTCAGTATCTCTTTGTAAAGTCCACTTTGCTTCATCAAGATCTAGTAAATACTTCCATGCCCAATCGTCTTTGCATCGACTTTGTATATTCCTCAAAAACTCTTTAAATATAAGGGTCTCAAATTGACTCCCTATCATAGTCAAACCAATAACAAATATTAGAATTTTAAGTTGAAACTGAATATGCTAATATAATTGGTACTTAACAGTATTAATTACAACATTCATACATACCTACTGCCTATATTTTTGTCTTCAGAAATTTGGTTTTGAAGTGTGTATTCCAATTTCTAACGACGTGCCGCAAGAAAAAGAAATTTTCTCTTTTGCGAATAATGAGCTTCTCTCTGTAAGAAGTTGTATTTATAAGACTCAGACACGCCATTTCCAAATAGCATCACACAGCTTCCCCATATAGCTTTTCAGAGATTCTCTGAATTGTCTAAACACGCCAGCAAATAAAAGGTGAGATGTCGTATTCCATTTGGCATGAGCAGTGACGAAACACAAAATGGCCAACAACTTGTCCCTACTAAACATGCCAATTAGCATTTGGCGGGTCCTTTAATCAAGTCTGTCAACCTGCCATGCCTGCCAAAGCTAAGTGAGAACGATAGGACTGGACACGTCATTTGCCTCATGGTGTGTCCAATGGAGACACGCTGCAAGGCATCCGGTGTGTTCGGTGGTCCTCATAACTCATCTTTTGTTTTTTTTTTCTTTTTTTTTTTTAAAAAAACTACAATATCTATGTAAATAAGTTAAAAACTAGTATAGATTGGTAAATTAGTTTGTTAAGTACAATATTTGGGTGAAAGGACCTTTGGGTCGTCTAGTAGCAGCATTCCAAGCATGTAGCAGCCAGCGGCGGCGTGCTTACTGCCTAGTGGATCATTGGCATGCTTACTGCCCAGTGCAGCAATGATTGCGGTGGCTTCCTATGTGGCCACAAACTTTCTAAAGTAGATGCTCCCATTGCATTCTCTAATGAGAACTCCACCTTTCGAATCAGCTCGCTGGATCTGCTATAAGTTAAAGTCTGATTATCTGAAATCAATCAATTTGATGGAAAAACCACCTCTCTCTACATCTCTTTCTCTCTTTTTCTCTTGTCTATGTTTCTTGGATTTTCCTACTTAGGCTATTTGAGTCTTTGTTTGGTGTATCTAGTTCTCATGGTCTCTGATTCTGTGATTTCTTTACTTTCTCTCTCTTGCCATTTGGTTTCTTTTTTTTTTACAAGAATGATGAAGACTACCAGTGTGGTTGGTGGGGGCTTTCATCTCAAGGGTTTATTTTGTTGGGCAGGGGTAACATGTTCACGTTCACTTGGTTGCACCGGTTTCTTTTTTTTCTTCTATAAATTTTTTATTATTTATTTGCGTTTAATTTTTTTAGATTTGAGAAATAGTATGTTGAAATTTTGATGACAGTATTTCATCTTTGCCTTTGTATATAACTCATAGCAAGGTTTTTAAGTTTTTATCACTTTTCTTTGCTTTTAACATGTCAATCTACCTCTCCAACCCATTGAACAAGTCAAACCAGTCAAAAATTGGTACACCAATTTTGCCTCTAGTTCAATTTTTAAAACATTGGTTTATATGGATGGTAGTGTCTAAACCACTAGTTGAGTATTCTATCGAATATAGCTGGCACATAAAACAATGGACAAATTAATTACATTGTTATCTAGATAGAGTCATTTAAGGCACAACGAGAATAGTTATATAATTAATTCGTTATCCTATAATGGTTTCTGAGGTTGTTTGGTGAGACTGATTTTATTTTTATTGTCTTTACATTGCTCTAATATTTTGTTTAATATGAAAGTAATGGGAAAATTAATTTCAATATTACCCACACATGGCTAGCACAGAAAACAATAGATGTGTAGATACCCAATATTTCGGCCCATAGGGATTTAAGCCCACTATCACCAAGCCCATATTTGAAACTATTTCTTGGATCTTCTAAACCCGGAAATCTCCCTATAAATAAGGGCCAACGACAAGTAAAAAGGGATGGCTTTTTGACAAGACAAAAAGATATATAAAAGTTCCTATTTCATATCAGCTTTGTGATTAACTTCAACATCGAAGCTCGGGTAAGCACCCGACCTTGGCCATATACCTTTGCAAGTAACCTCACTTAACCCATCTCTTTCCTTTAGACCAAATCAGGCATCGTCATTTGGCGCCGTCTGTGGGGAATTTATTTCCTCTCTTTTCCCCGAGAAACAAATTCATTGTACGATCCTGTTTTGTGCAAAATGGACCCGACCACCGAGCTTAGAAACCCTCGCACCAACTCGGAAACCACTCCTTCACCCACGAGACCCCCATTTTAGCCAGGCACTACCCGAAGACAGCCACTCCCACCTCCTCGCCACACTTCTCACAGTCCGGAACCTCCTTGCGTAAACACAGATCAAAACTCAGACAAGGCCACTCTCTCCTTTTTACTCCGCGAAATCCAAACTCTTAAGCAAGAGCGGATGGCAGACAAAGCAGAGATAGCGGAGTTAAAACAGCGGGTTCAAAAAACCGACTCTTGGGTCGAAACTTCAACCCACGGAGACTCTCCTCTTCGTCTCCAAGACACTCTTCAAGGCAGGCACCACAAGAATCCACATACAGAGGAGATTGAAGAAAACCAATCTTCCTTCCAGTCCCTCGTCCGAGAAGCACCCCCGCAAACATCCGCTCAGAGCCAACCATCACAAGCTGTGGAGAAAAAGAGACGAGCTGCCAAACATCCTTTTACAAAAGAAATCATGGTTTTCCCCCTGCCCCACAACTTCAAACCACCACACCTCGACTCCTATGACGGTTCTACAGATCCTAGGGAGCATTTGGAAAATTATAACTCGGTCATGCTTCTGGCGGGATCAGCAGAAGAAATCATGTGCCGAGCCTTTCCTACCACCTTGCGCCGAGCAGCACTTCAGTGGTTCTCAAGCCTCCCGCCGCATAGTATCTCAACTTTCGATCAACTCGCCGAGCTCTTCCAGGCTCGCTTCTTTACCAGCATGACTCACCAAAGATCCTCCGCTGTTCTAGCCACCTTGAAACAAGGGGAGAATGAGTCCTTGAAAGATTACATGGACAGGTACAATAAACTCTCCCTGCAAGTCCGCGACCTCACCGAAGCAGTGGCTATGCATGTGATGAGCTGCCGAGGCTCCTCAAATTACTTAATGTTTAAGGTCGGTTACCTAGCTTTTTGCAGCAAGGGGTAGCCCTAAGTCGAACCTAAGGATTGTTCTATTTGGTGAATCATATGGAGAAGCATATAAACAGAGGGGTTGTGTTTGTTTATGTGATTAACGAAAATTAATTGAAAGTGGTAGAGTTTTAAGAGAAAGCAACCAATCCAAGTCTTTACTAATTCTGATTTTGATTCATCCTTGATTTCCAAGGATCCACTTAATTATTAATCATGTTCTTGGCCTTTAAAACATATCAAGAAGCCTCTCAATGTTCTATGGATGTCTACTGGTTAAGCAACCAGAATTCGGTTCAACAAGGGACTAAATGAATTAAGCAAACATTCAAGTCCAGTTTAACCTAAGTCCTGAATCCAGCCAAGTTAATTAATCCGTCCAAGCTTAGAACCATTAATTAGCCATACAACCCTCTTTTACCACATGCAAACAGAATATGAACACATGAATAATCCAATCCGAATTAAGCAATTCAAACAGAATATTTCAGAGGATTGAAAGAACTAGATTAACAACTAAGATAAAGAACAACAACACATAATCTCAAAATCAATAATCAGAATAGCAAAACCTGGATTGATATGATGGATTAGCCCTCCATGAACAAGAAGAGCTGAGTTCTTACAAAATATCTAAGAGAAAACTTAAGAGCTAAGGAAAGCTAGAAAGCTGTCTAAAATATCTAAAGACTTCATTATGAATTTCGGCTGCCCCCCTCTTGCTGATATAGACCTCCAATTTTACATGCACACCCAAATTTCCCTTAGGGCACACTTGTTCCCATGGGCCTTAGCTTCAATTGGGCTTTGGTTTGGGCCCATTTGGACTTGTCATGAGGAAGTTAGGCCCATTTAAGTGGCAGAAGGTGTCTGGAACCGTCAGCTAACTTGCACAGCAAATAAGACTATCTTCCACATAAAATATGGTGAACCGGTCTTCATATCAATTGAAGCTCTGTCTGTTAGCTTTCCAATGGTACCAGTTTCAGGTCCATATGACATCTACAACTCAAGTTATGACCCAAATACTGCATGTAGGTCAGGATCCTGCGACAGCATGTCTTCTCTGGCTTCCAGGCTGCATATGACCTTCTGAACGTCCGAATTAGCTTTGGAGCCCTGAAAGAAAGTTGTAGACAATTCTCTCAGCTTTCCAACAAGGTATGACTCGGAATTTTTGGACATCCAGAACTCAAGATATGCCTGAAACACAGAGACAGCATATAATGCCCAGTATTGCTGGAAATTGCAATTAAGCATAAATGGATCCTAAGTCATGAAATGAGGTCTAAGTCTATGCAATTCAGCCCAAAAGAGGTTTAAAAGACTAAGTATGAGGAATAACTATTGTATAAAAAGTGTGTTCATCAGCATGCCATCCAAGCAGGTCTCCGACCTGGGCGCCTACTCGAAAATCTCACCCTTGACCCACCGACAAGCCTATCCAACCTTCTGCTGAAGGTAGCCAAGCATATCAACCTCGAAGAAATACTAGGCCAGAATGAAATAAGCAAATCTCCTCGAGACAAGAAGGTCCAGGACGACAAAAAACCCAAAAGAGACAGATCCCCCACCCGACCTCGGTTCGACAGCTACACACCTTTGAATCAAAGTCGGGCCCGCGTTCTCGAAGAAATCTGCCACACCAAGTTAGCCCAGCTCCCACCCCCTAAAAAGACGGTTGGAGCCGAGAAAGACAAGTACTGTGCCATTCACCGAGGACGCGGTCATGATACCAACGACTGTCGACACCTGCAGAATGTCATAGAGGACCTCATTCAAAAAGGTTATCTGCAAAAATACCGTGCCGAGGTCCCTCTCCCCAACCAAAGACCCCACAAGGAACACCGACCACGGCACCAATCTCCTCCCCGTAACCGCCCAACTCGCCTAGATCAGAATCCATAGGGCGACAGAGTTCCAGGCAGGTTCCCTCCAAACCATCAGGAAAACCCAAGACAAAATCCCGCAGGGATTATCCATACCATTGCAGGTGGTTTCGCGGGTGGAGGATGCTCCAGGTCTTCTCGGAAAAGACATGAACGAGCTACCCACAAGTACCACCGTGAAATATCTCACACCACCTTTGCCAAAAGAGCCAAATCGCAGCTAACCATTTCTTTCTCTGACGCCGACTATGGATCCATCGACCCAGAGCACGATGATCCCGTAGTCATCTCTTGCTTGATAGCCAACTACGAAGTTCGGAAAGTCCTGATAGATCAAGGAAGTTTGGCCGATATCCTCTTCTACCACGCTTACTCTCAACTCGGCCTCCCTACCTCAAACCTCAGCACCTATCCAGGAACTCTCGTTGGTTTCTCAGGACACCAGGTCGGCGTCAAAGGCACTGTCAACCTTAGGGCTACTCTTGGCGAATTCCCCAACTCCACAAGTGCCGACGTTCGTTTCTTGGTCGTTGATTGCCCCTCTGCTTACAACGCCATTTTGGGACGACCTTCCCTCAACAGCATTGACGCCATCGTTTCAACTAAGCACCTCTTACTTAAATTCCCCACTATCTCGGGTACAGTCGGTCAAGCACGGGGCAACCAGCTCCTCGGCAGAACCTGCTACAACATCAGCCTTTCCATTGACTACTTCAAAAAGCCGGAAGACACCAGCAACAACTCCTCGATTCCCCTTGACGAGCTCGACAACCGACCAAGCCAGGGGACCCGACCCGAGCCAAAAGGCGACCTGATCCCAGTCCAAATCGGACAAAGGCCCGATCAAACAGTAAATGTGGGATCCGGCCTTCCTGCACCTATCGTAAAAAAGTTGACTAACCTCCTGGTTGCCAATGCCGACCTATTCGCATGGACAGCGGCCGACATGCCAGGTATAAATCCCGATTTCATCTGCCATAAACTCTCTGTTCATGCAGGGGCCAAACCAGTCCGACAAAAGAAGCGCGTAGTGGGTCCAGAGTGGCAAGCAGCAATCCAAGATGAAGTCGCCAAACTTTTGGACGCCAAGTTCATTCGGGAGGTACCCTACGCGACCTGGCTAGCCAACGTTGTCATGGTCAAGAAAGCTAACGGAAAATGGCGAATGTGCGTGGATTACTCCGACCTGAACAAATCATGTCCAAAAGATCCTTATCCCCTTCCAAGCATCGACAAGCTCGTCGATGGAGCATCCGGTTACAAACTTTTGAGTTTCATGGACGCCTACTCCGGATACAACCAAATCCGCATGCACCCTGAAGATGAGGATAAAACAGCATTCATCACTGAGAAGGCTACATATTGCTACCGAGTCATGCCTTTCGGAATAAAAAATGTAGGGGCCACCTATCAGAGATTGATGGACATAGTTTTTAAAGCACAGATAGGGAGAAACGACGAGGTATATGTAGACGATTTACTTGTCAAATCGCGCTCGGAGGAGAACCACCTGGCTGACCTCGAGGAAACATTCTCCGAGCTCCGTAAACACGCCATGCGCCTAAACCCTTCCAAGTGCACCTTTGGGGTAGCAGCTGGCAAGTTTCTCGGCTTCATGTTAACACACCGAGGCATCGAGGCTAATCCCGACAAATGCGCCGCCATCATCTAGATGAAGCCGCCAACAACGGTAAGGGAGGTCCAGTGCTTAACCGGCAGAATTGCAGCTCTTTCCCAATTCATGTCAAAATCCGCAGACAAAGCTCTCCCTTTTTTTCCAAGCACTCAAAAAAGTCAAAAACTTCGAATGGACAGAAGAGAGTCAGCGCGCCTTCGACGACCTCAAACAATACCTAGCCTCCCCACCCATACTCTCCAAGCCCAAGCCCGCCGAGATACTTTACCTATACCTTGCCTCCAGTAACCATGCTATCAGCTCGGCTCTCGTCCGCGAAGACAAGAACCAACTACCCGTTTACTTCACTAGCCATACCCTTCAGGGGTCCGAGCTCAACTACCATAAATTAGAAAAACTCGCCTATGCTCTCGTCCTCTCAGCGCGTCGCCTTCAACCATATTTTCAAAATCACCCGATTACCGTCCGTACAGATCAGCCAATACGACAGGTCCTTCAAAAACCCGACCTCGCTGGACGCATGCTCGGGTGGTCCGTTGAACTCTTCGAGCACACTATTACTTACGAACCCAGAGATGCAATCAAGGCCCAAGCACTGGCCGATTTTATTGCCGAATTCACTCCCCCTGAATCACCCAACCTTGGTCAGCCCCACGCTTGGCGCTTGTCGGTTGACGGTTCTTCCAACATCAAAAGAGGAGGAGCAGGAATCATCGTGGAAGGCCCAGAGGACATAACAATTGAACAATCTCTGCGGTTCGAGTTTCCGACCTCCAACAATCAGGCTGAGTATGAAGCTCTTATCGCTGGTCTCAAGCTGGCTCTGGAGCTCGGCTCCGAGAATCTCCTCGCATCCAGCGACTCTCAGCTAGTCACTAGCCAGGTTAAGGGAGAATATCAAGCCAAGGACCCCTTGATGATGAAGTATCTCGAAATAGTTCAAAGCTTAACTTCCCAGTTGAAAAACTTCGACATACTCCACATCCCGCAAAGCGAGAATTGCCGCGCCGACCTCCTCTCTAAATTAGCCAGTAGCAAAAAACCAGGACATAATCAAACAGTCATACAAGAAACGCTCCATCACCCCAGTACAGAGCATGTCGGAGTGCTAATCGTCGAGGAAGAGGCACCAACATGGATCACCCCTATCAAACATTACCTTGAAACAGGGAACCTCCGAAAGGAGACAGCAGACGCAAGAAAGCTTCGACGCATAGCAACTAACTATTACTTAGAGAGAGGCGTGCTTTACAAGCGCGGCTATTACACCCCACTTTTGAAATGCCTAACCCCAGATCAATCCACTTACGTCCTGCAAGAGGTCCATGAAGGAATATGTGGCCACCACATCGGGGCCCGATCTTTAGCCGCTAGTATCCTCAGAACCGGATACTATTGGCCAACCTTGAGGACTGACGCGACTAAGTTTGTGCAAAGATGCGACAAGTGCCAAAAATTTGCAAACATCCACCTCGCGCCGCCTACCGACCTACATGTCGCTGTCGAACCATGGCCCTTCAGCCGCTGGGGATTAGACCTCCTCGGACCTTTCCCATTGGCCCTTGGGCAGAAAAAATTTCTCATTGTCGCTATTGATTACTTCTCTAAATGGATCGAAGCCGAGCCTTTGGCTACAATCACGGCTAAAAATGCTAAAAAGTTTGTTCAAACTTTCATTATTTGCAGGTTCGGCATCCCACATACAATAACTACAGACAACGGAACCCAGTTCTCAGACTCGGGTTTCCGGGCATTTTGTGCCGACCTCCGCATTGGACTACATTTCACCTCGGTTGAACATCCTCAAGCTAACGGCCAAGTCGAGGCAGCCAATCGCATATTACTAGATGGCATCAAGAAAAGGCTAGATCAAACCAAGTCTCGGTGGGTCGAAGAGCTACCATGGGTCCTCTGGTCTTACCGAACTACTTCCCAAACTTCAACGGGCATGTCCCCATACAAGCTTACCTACGGATCCGAAGCTATGATCCCACTAGAAATTGGGGAACCATCCCGCAGAAGAGAACTTTTTCAACCTGATCAAAGCTCAGAGCAACTACAAGTAAACCTCGACCTACTCGATGAAGAAAGGGATAAAGCTCGGATCCGAGCAATGGCGTAAAAGTAGAAACTCGCCCGTTATCACAACCTCAAGGTCAGATCAAGAAAGTTCCAACAAGGCGACCTCGTGCTTCGAAAAGCGACCATCACCAGAAAACACCTCAATGAGGGAAAGCTAGCACCAAACTGGGAAGGCCCTTATCAAATTCACAAAGTACTCGGGAAAGGGGCATACAAACTGACAACCATGGAAGGCGATCACATCCCCAGAACTTGGAATGTATTAAACCTTCGCCTATATATACAATGAAGTTTCTACACCAACCCGAGCTTAAAATACAAGGGCCAATGCCCTTAAAAGGACCAATGTCCTTTAAAATGCTCTACCCGAGCTAAAATTACAAGGGCCAAAGCCCTTAAAAGGACCAATGTCCTTCAAAATGCTCTACCTGAGCTAAAATTACAAGGGCTAATGCCCTTAAAAGGACCAATGTCCTTCAAAATGCTCTACCCGAGCTTCATCTACAAGCACCAACGCCGCTTCATACAAAATTCAAACCTATAATCGCCACACACCTTTCGACAAGTCCCAACAGCAGATAAAACTTTTCAAACTTGTCAAAAACAAAATTGGCTGATTCAAAATAAATTTCGAACTAACCCCTCAAAGAATAGCTCGGTACCTCTGCTCATGGACAAATCCTGAGTCATAAATCCGACTTATTTTTGGGATATTATTTATACATTTCCTCAGTTCGCACACCCGACTTATTCTCGCAAAATTATTTACCAATTCCCCTAGCTAGCTCTTACCAAAAGTTCCTTGAACTTCTCATTTATTCAATTCTAGCTTTTTACCCGAGCAATAATACTCGTTCCAACATCAAACACTAGGAAAATCAAAGCTGATAAACAAAACTTCATTATTATTTCTCAAACGCGGATTACAAGAAAAAAAAATACATTGATTACAAGATCCTAACTCCCTAGGGTTTATCCTGCTCTCGAAGAACATCTTCGTTCTCCGAGGCTGAATCCGCATCTGCACCGGAGTCAGGATCAACCCGCAGCTCGGGGTCCTCATCATCCGCTTCCTCAACGTCGTCCACCAGCTGACCGTCCCTTACCCTTTTCCAAGGATCCAGGCGCTCGGCATCAATATCAGGGACCTGCAGCCGAGCTTGCTCTAAACATAGCTTAAACCCCTCCTCATGGGCCTCAGCATAGTTCATTACAATCTTCTGCTCAGCCCGGTCCCTTAACCTTGATTTCGACTGTCGAACTCGGTCCAGCCGTCGAGCCATTTGGCACTGAACCTTGCCTTCCCGGATCTCAGCCGCCCTACCTAGCTCCTGGCTTATCTTCCTTTCTTCTTTCACCTGGGTAAGCTCGGCCAGCGTAGCATCCAACCTTGTACGGATGTCCCCCAGCTCCCTCTCGGCCCGACCCAAGGCCTCCTGGCAAGATTCCACCGTTGCCCGGGTCATCTCGTCCTCTTCCATTAATTTCTGCCTCTCCAGCTCGGACGCGACGACCCTCTCATTCAGCTCCTGGCCAATCACGGCAGCCCGTCCCAGAATGTCCCGAAGGTGTTTGCTCAGCAGCAATGTTTTGGCCTCCGCCACCTTCGTTCGATCCGTAGGCAGGGCCAACGATTTCAGCCGATCTCCCGCCGGATATTGAACATTCCAGAATGAGACACTGGAATGTTCCCGCTTCTCTCCCACGGGGGCGGTAAACAGCTCGAAATGTTTCACCCCTGAATCAAGGTCAAACATCCGGCTGGCCGAGGGGTCTGCTCGGTCTTTATCCGCCTTTGCCGCCACCCGCTGTCTCTTATTCCCGGCTCTCTGCTTGCCCTTGACAGCAACAGGGCTCCCTTCCTCCCGAGCTGTCGGTAGCACGGGTACCTCCTCCGCTCTCACCACCGTTACTGGCTCCGCAGGTATAGCCTTTGGTGGCGCCGCCGACCTTTGAGTTCTAGCCTTCGCCAGCTTCGCTAGGTTCACCATTTGCTCTGCCGACAGCTTTCCCTCTGCAGAAACAAACAAAATATTAGTACATCAGAAAACATACGCCCAACTTCACACAATGAATACCGACCAATCAGATCTTTGGCCTTGAGCGTAACCATTTGCGCGTTTTCAACGGCCAGTTGGGAGATCATCTTTATTATTTGCCGATCTTCCCATATATACTCGTCTATCGTCCGAGCTGGCACTTTGTAAATATCCCGACTCCAGCGCAGGGGAAACCGAGGCTTTAAGTCCTCCTTCAAGAAAAATGCCATAGCTGGCGTCGGACCTACTTTCCAGGTCGGAACAGTAACTCGGAAGAATCGGTCTTTCCACCTTTTTGCCGATTCTTCCACTTGCTTCAAGAGTCCTAACCCCCGCCGACCAGCTATGTACACAAAATCCTGGTCAGTATCCTTCACGTCCTTTAAAGTAAAAAAATAAAAAAAATACCTCTACCCTACTCTCTACCGACAAAAGCTAACACATTTTCTGAAACGCCCGAAGAAAACCCCAGCCGTTTACATGGAGTTGGGACGGAGCAGCGTTAACCTTCCTAAAAAACTCCATCTCAAACTCAGAGAGAGGCAACTCTGCTTCGGCCCTCTCCATATAAGCCGCGCTAAAAGTAAAAAAAATCGTTTTTTGGGCAGTTTTCACATACAGGCGCATCTCTCGGACAGGCTTTAACGTCGTAACTGCTACGACCCCAATCAATCTCATTGTTATAAAATTTGAACTCCCTTACAAACTTTGTGCGAAGCACGGAAAATGTGTTTTTAATCCTCTCATGAACAAAGGAAGGAACAGAGGGTCGAACAAAGGATATATCTAAACTACTGTCGCTGGAACTAGCTTCCTCCGCCCTATCTTGTTCCCTACCAACACTTGGCTCCCTTTCACTCACCACTTCCCTGTTGGCCTCCATCCCCCCATCAGACGAAATTACTTCAATGTCTTCCAGATAGTTCATAGGGTCCTCACCGTTCACGAAAGAATAACTCTCCATCTTACGAGGGAACTAAGAAAGATGACCTACGACCTAAGAGTGAAAAAGAGAACAAAGTTACCTTTGACAAAAGGAGTAATCCGAGCTGAAATCACTACAAGAGATTCCTCACTTCACACCGACCTAAGCACCAGTTTCAGAAAATTTACCAAAAGAGTAGACTGAAGTTTTACCAGCCCCTATTTATAGGACCGCGTAGAATGAATCCAGCCGTCCAAGGACTCTTGATCCAACGGTGCCACAAGAGCCGTATTCTAGCTCGGGAAGGCCAAACGTCACGTCCGAAACGGCCCTGACACCTAAAGCAGCCCAAAAGATCGCCGCAGCCAGAATGGTCATTAATATGTCGACCCTCGCAAAGGCCACGTGGCAGTCACGTCCAAAGCACCAAATGATCACCATGGCACGATTATCAAAATTTCAAAACTTCGCACCAGCATCTTCTCCACATCCCCATCTCGGAAACGAATAACTGTTTGCAAACCCGTAGCTAGGTCTCGGTAACACCGAGGCCCGAGCTTCAAGGGGGGCAAGTGTAGATGCCCAATATTTCGGCCCATAGGGATTTAAGCCCACTATCACCAAGCCCATATTTGAAACTATTTCCTGGATCTTCTAAACCCGGAAATCTCCCTATAAATAAGGGCCAACGACAAGTAAAAAGGGATGGCTTTTTGACAAGACAAAAAGATATATAAAAGTTCCTATTTCATATCAGCTTTGTGATTAACTTCAACATCGAAGCTCGGGTAAGCACCCGACCTTGGCCATATACCTTTGCAAGTAACCTCACTTAACCCATCTCTCTCCTTTGGACCAAATCAGGCATCGTCAGGATGAAAGGAACTAGTTGTGAGTATTCTGTCTAATATAACTGACACATGAAACAATTGACAAATTAAATATATCGTTACCCAGGTAAAGTCATTTAAGACACAACTGGAGCAGTTTTATAATTAATGTTATTCTCTAATGGTTATTTGCTTTGATTGAATTTTTTTCTTTTTTGGTAATAATTGGATCTAATATTTTGTTTAATATGAAAGTAATGGACAAATTATTTTCAATACTACCCACACATGGCTAGCAAAGAAAACAATGGATGAAAGACATTATTAGTTGCGAGTATTATGTCTAATATAGCTGGCAAAGAAAACAATGGACAAATTAATTATTATTATCCAGTTAGAGTCATTTAAGGCACAATTGGAGCAGTTATATAATTAATTTGTTATCCTACAATGGTTTGTGAGGTTGTTTGGTGAGACTGATATTTTTTTTTGTATTAACCTAGCTCTAATATTATTTTAATAAGAAAAGTAATGGGCAAATTAATTTCAATATTACTCGCACACAGCTGCCAGAGAAAACAATGAGTGAAATGCACTAGGTGTAGTTTAGTTGCAAGGGTTTGGTAGTTTGTAGTAAGTCAAGGGTTCAAATCTCTATGATCTCATGTTAAAAAAGAAAAATAACAATGTACTAGTTGATTACATTCTTATCCTACCTAGATTCATTTAGGGCACAACTAGATCAATTCAATTGTTATCCATCACTAGTTGATTATTTTGGAACAATATTGATGCGAACCTCTCGGACCTGCCTCAAGACCCAATATGATTAGTGAAATCCAATTGCCCAAGAAAGTCTAATCAAGTTCATAAAAACAAATAAAGGACCTTGACCCAACACTTAATGAAGTGAGAACCAAAGGTATAGAATAGACTTAGGTGCCACACTCAAGAGGGGGATGAGGGGGTAAGTGATAAGCCAATAAGAACACCACAAGAATCAAGATTCTTGATAAGTTCAAAGTTCTCAAGAGAACCAAGAAGGAAAAATCCGTTCATTCATCAAATGTCCAATTTATGCCATAAAGGGGGCTGCCTCCCTTTAATAGAAGGCATACATCAGCAAGCTTAGCACCTAACCTAGGAAAGCCCTAATTTAGTAAAAGACCTAAGCCTAATAAAAGGCCCAAACACCTAGAATAGTCCAATAACAAAAGGGGAAATAAACATAGGTGGAAATACATTAAAATAGGCCCAAAATGGCCAAAACACGGAACCAACTCGAACCAACTAAACAAAGCACAAGTTTTGAGACAAAAGGGATTATGGACATCATGGGGTGTTGCGGCGCTGAGGGTTTTGTCCTCGCGTTTTGGAAAATGGCATTCTAGGTGTTGCAGCGCTGTGGCACCAAGAATTCTGGCCCTTGTGGCTTCTCAGTAGAACTAAGGCGCTACGGCGCCACTGATACAACTATCAAGTAAAAAAATCATACAAATAAAATAAAATTCTCCAATCATTAAAACATAATCAACCATTAATCCTTAGCAAACAATTATCAAGTATCAATTCAAAATACAAACTATCAATCCAAATCAAGGCTTAAAACTATCAAATTCATCCTTCCCTTCACCATCCTTAGCAAAGATTACAGCTTCTATTTTGGGTTTTATCATTATCATAACCCAAACCCATAGGTCATGACCGTCTCATAGATTGGGCCAGCATGAGGTTCACCCAACTTAGCAAGCCTAACAACTCATCTAAAGAAAGATGAAATTAAATTGAATTTAAAAGCAATATATGATGAGCTGCCGAGGCTCCTCAAATTAATTAAGTTTAAGGTCGGTTACCTAAGCTATTTGCAGCAAAGGGCAGCCCTAAGTCGAACCTAAGGATTGTTCTATTTAGTGAATCATATTAAGAAGCATGTAAACAGAGGGGGTTTTGTTTGGTTTAAGNAAAAAGTGTGTTCATCAATATAACCAAGCATGGGTAAATGAAAATTCAGCAAAGTTTCACAAGTAATATAAGCAAAATCACATAATAATACAATAATCCTTGTAAACTTAATAAGCAACCATATATACTTGGAATGACTAACGAACGTTTATCCATCCTTGGATAGCATAGCCAACAAAGTAAATGGAATTCCAAAAATATACAAACATTACCAAAGGGTTCCGAAAGCCCAAACATAAACAAAAGAAAACCAAATAAGAAAAACACCATCCCTATAGCTACAAAACATGCAATACAAGAAAATCCCGATAGATATTTTTGAAAAATTCCAATGGAAATTAAAAAATCCAATGAAATTCCATTTAGAAGGGGATGGAATTTTTTTAAAAAAATTCCAACAGAATATTCTGTTAGAATATTACACTACAAGAAAAAAAAAGGATTTTCTCATGAATTTTCTCACGGATTATGACTGTTAGGATTTTCTTTCAGACTTTCTCAAGGAATGTCTTTTTGTGAGAACTATCTGTGAGAAAAATCCGTAAGAAAAAGAATCCCAACCGTCTTCTTTAATGTGGCAAGTGTTCTCATAGACGTCGTCCATGAGAAAAATCAAATGTTCTGAAGGACTCTTTCATGGAGACTAAACTCTGTGAGAACACATTGCGCACCATTTCATTTAAAATTTGAAATTTAGGGTTTTCTCTCATGGAGAAAATTTGTGAGAATTTTGGGATTATCAGCCCCCTTGCAGTTCACTTTCCTCATTTTCAAATTCATTTTTCCCAATCCTCACCTCGATTTCTTTCCTCTACCTCATGCGAATCCAATTTTCTATCCATTCTTAACCTCTTTCCGGTGGCATCAAGGAGTTTGAAGCTCAGTTTCTTTGCTTTGGATTAGAGATAGGTCTATTTCTACCGAATTCTAGTTTATACTTTTGTCTATGAACAAAACTTGAAGTTCTTTTGTTTCTAGGTAGATTATCTTCTAGATTTTGTTAAGGCTTTTGTTGTATGAATTGTGAAGAATGATTGTGCTATTTTTATGGATTATTTTGGATGTTGTAGAATTTATTAGAATTTTGATTATTTTAGGTAACTTTATTGTATTAATTTAATGATGAAATTGGTCAGATTGCTTTAAATTTTGTTATGGATTTTGTTGTATGAATTATGTAGAATGATTCTGCTATTTTTTTGGATTTTTTTGGATGTTGTAGAATTGATAAGAATTTATTATAATTTTTTTGGATTTTTAATTCATGTGTAATTATGTGAAAATTTTAATTCCTATTTTATTTAAGTTAATTTTAGGGGAGATTCTGCCCAATTTTTGTTCGGGTTTGAGGTTTATGGTTTAGGAGTTTAGTGCTTTAGCGTTAAGATTAGGGATTTAGGGGTTTAGAGTTTGGTGTTTGAGGTTTAGGAGTTTAATGATTTAAGGTTTAAGGTTTAGGATTTTAGTGATTTAGGGTTAGGGTTTAAGGGTTAGGAGTTTAGGGTTTAGGGTTTGTGGTTTTAGGAGTTTAGTGATTTAGAGTTTAGGATTTTGGGGTTTAGTGATTTAAGGTCAGGATTTAAGGGTTTAAGGTTTTGGTTTTAGGGGCTTAGTGATTTAGGGCTAAGGTTTAGGGGTTTGGGGTTTTTGGTTTTAGGAGTTTAGTGATTTAGGGTTTAGGGTTTAATGATTTAAGGTTAGGGTTTAGGGGTTTGGGGTTTATGGTATCATAAATTTATTGTGTTATTAATTTATGCTGAATTAATTACTTTTTTGTATGACAAATGTCAGACGATCGTAGGCGTTCATCTCCAGCATCTAGGCCCTCCAAAAGGGACAAAGGCAACATTATTGCTCGGCCTTCTCAGATCAAGCTAGCCTTTCCTTTGTTTATTGATAGGAATTATTGCTGTTCCAATTAAATTAAACCGAATTCCCTAAACATAATGCAATATAGGGACAATCCGGGAATTCACTCAAGGAATGCAATAGCTAATTAACAATTTCAAGATTAAGAACAAGGGATTTTTTTAAACATAATCTATATTACCAAACTATAAAATGAAAAATTAAACAAAGATTAATTTAGTTAATTAAAAATGTAACATAGCTAGACATCCTTCAATAACCGGTTTGATTCATCCTAGATTAACATGAGTAATCAAGTCCTAATGCATAGCACTGCTAATTGAGTTTAATTACAATTGAAATCTCTAATTATGACTAATTGTTTCTACTGAGTTATCACTTAGGATTCGATTAACCACATGCAATCACTAATCTTGCAATCACAAAGACTAAGCAATTAGTGGATAAATCTAATAACCGAACATCATTTAGCATAGCATAGCTTCTCTGAATTCTGACCATATATTAAAGATTAATCAATCTAAATTTTGTTTCCTACTTCAAAATTCATATAAATTACAAAGATTTCCATGAATCCATACAAAAACTAAAGCAAGGCAAAAATCCAAAGAAGACAAAATTGCATTAAGTTTAATCCAATTAAGTGCAGAATCTTAAAATCCAACTGATTAATTCAGGAGTCTTAGCTAGGTTACAAGTGTTCTACTCCTCCATGGTCATGAAATACAAGCTCCAATAGAGGAAGAAAGCCATGGTTCAGTAAGCTCCAGAATTTACAATAGAAGAAATGAAAACTGTCTAAAACTAGAATAATCAGAATGAATAAAAATGCTGCCTCCCTTTAACCTAATTATAAACCCCTAATTACAATGCCACCCAAATTACCCCTAAGTTAGGTTTAAATCTCTGGACCTCAGCTTCAAATGGGCCCCAGTTTGGGCCTTATTAGGTTTGAAATGAGGAAGTTAAGCCCAAATCTTTTCACAAAGGTCCAATCTCGGTTCTAGGATATCGGTTCTAACTTCTGGGTCAAATTTGACCCACTTAACTTCCGAATTAGCCTTAGAGGTATGAATGAAAGTTGTAGACAATTATCTTAGCTTTCCTATAAGGTAATATTCACAAATTTTAGACATCCAAAACTAAAGATATACCCGAAATACAGAACAATGTCAAAAACCTAATAATGCTGAAGAAAATAATTAAACCCAATATGAACCCAAACTTATGAAATAAGGCCAAGCCCACTCAATTAAGCATTAAAAGAGATTTAAGAAGCTAGAAATGAGGGATAATTACTACATACAAAGTGTGATTATCATTTATGCCATCCCCAGTGTTGGCTCGCACACCAGTTCCCATTGCAACAGAAGATGGGTACTCAGGAGTCGCCACACCAAGCAGCGCATCGTCATTCATTGGGGGGGGGGGGTTGTCTAATGCCAGTCCGAGCATGTCAGACTCACAATCGCCTGGCGCCCGAGTGACTGGTCAGATGTGGATCTTTCCACAAGGGAGAAAAGAGTAAGTTAATTATAATACTTGGCTGAATACTAGTTTATGGTTTATATTTTATTGTTTTCATACTGATAAACATTTATTCTTTTTGTGCAGCTTTTTTCCTTCAAAGGAGCCCATCCACTTCCTTTCGACTATCAATAAGTCAAAATATGAGGATGTTTAGGTGGACTTCACCTTTGTTTTTTATGAGGTGAAAGAACTATAGTGGACCGAGTTCAAGGTATTATTTTCAACTTAATTAATTATACTTTATTTTAGACTAACTTAATTTTAATTTTTATTAACCTTGATATTATGTTTTCTAATGCAAAGGAAATGTGTTTAGGACTCGCAGTTTGAAAGCCAGATTCCTAAGATCTGGCTCTCAAAATGCAATGACAACATTTGCGCCTCCTTCTAAGACATCAGGACTCAGAAGACGACGGGCAAATGGTTGTCGCCTATTATGTTGGAGGCCTTAAGAGCTAAATGGACCTCCAAACAGTACAAGGCAATCTTAGACCGCAACAAGAAAAATAAGTCATTGGATTAGGGCCAGGCTTATCACAAGGGCACTTCAATAATCTTCTCTGAACACAAATGGAGCCTAGTAAGTTCTTGATTTAATAACGAATTTTACTTTTATATATGTTTTAAAATTATGTTAATTTATGTTTACTAACGGTTGAACTTTTTTGTAGACAAAGGAGTTGGGGAGAGAGCTCAACGCACCAAAGGTCTTTCGTCACCACCAGCATAGTTTCATCAAGGGCTGGGTCCATTTACAGGCTCAATCCACTTATATAAGTATTTTTGAAGTTCATTAGTCTTTATGTAAATTAATTATATGTATGTATTTCATACTAATATACTACTTTTATCTATGTAGATTGATTATGAGAGCCGTTGGTTTGAGAGCCAAACCCAATCCTCTTCGTCTTCTGTCAATGACACCAGGTTATGGCTCGATGTCATTGGCTGCAAGAACAAGAAGGGTCGGGTTTATGGCATGGGCTGAGGCCGGTGTGTTGGACTCGGCCCAACCACAAGCTACTCAACCCTCCAAGCAGCCAGATCCTTGGCTGTCGGAGATTATGTCGCAGGTGTCAACTTTAACACAATAGGTGATCAAGCTGGAAAGCTTGAACAGAGTGGTCCAAGTTCTTAAAGCCTCTGGCACATCCACAGAGGAGCTTGCTACAATGTTGGCTCAACTCCTGCAGCAACAAGGTCAAGGTGCCCCATCCGTTGCGGCCTCATAGCCCTCGACTAACGATTATGATGACGCAACCGAGGACCTTAGAGGCGACGACCACGGGGATTAGGGTTTAGGGCTTTGTATTATACTTTTTTTTTTCATTTTATAACTTTTTTTTTATTGTTTAGATAAAAAAAAGTAGTCATTTTTAGAAAAAAAAAAAAAAAATCTTTCTCACGGAATATATCTCGGATTTGTGTCTAAGAGACATTTCTCACGGATCGAAGTCTGTTACGTAAAATGTGAACGCAAGTGCACGTGCCGTAATCAAGTAATAAAGAAGTGAGATAAAGTATCGTCCCACGGAGACTGTGGCTACTAAGTACCAAAATTATGCATATTCTAATTTTATCTAGACAATTGATAGGTGAATTATGATGATATTTAAATGCAAAACAGTAAATAAAGAATAATTGCTGTAAAATTGAGTAAGAATATGATGAGAAAATATCTAGGATGTCGATTTCACCGTAGCTAGTCTGGATCTTTATTCCTAATTTATTAATCAACAACAATCTCTCTAATTGCTAGCCAAGAACCCTAAGTTATTTATTAGCCTTTCCCAAGGTCAAACAAATATATTCCCAACTATGAATCCACTATATTCCTATGTGAATTACGAATAATCTCAGAATTCAATTCGTTCTATGGTTCTTTTTAATGGCTACATAAACCATAACGGTATATTCCTATCCCTTATGTAATTTATGTTCTTAATCCCTATAGTCTTCAATTACAATTAACCTTCCAGTATTATTGTAATTACAAACTCATCTAAATTGATGGCCAGTCAAACATAAGCATTAAGTATGGAGACCAAGAAGTCAATTTAAGAAGGTCCTTTGATTAGTTTTTTCGAAATTACAATCCATCATAAGCTAGGCTACATCTCCACCCTAGATGGTGGAATTAGTTCATATTCAAGGTAGAAAATAAACTCAACCAGATTATACATCAGAAACAGAGAAAAGGAAGAATTGAACTCTTGGTGATGCCGATTCGATGCCGAAAAACTCTGATCTTCAAGCTTGAATCCTCTTTTATTCTTGCCTCTTCTCCCAAGAGTGTGGAACCCTAATTTAGACTTTAAGAGTCCTATTTATAGGCCCTAGGAAGTTTAGGAGCAAAAGGAATTAAATTAAAATAGAATTCCTAGTAAAATTAGGAAGTTAAAATGTCAAATCACGAGTTGACTGCCGGGGGGCTGCAGCCTTGGGTTTGAGCGCTGCAGCGCCCTGAAGTTTGCCTGACGGGCGCTGCGGCGCCCTTCTTTCTGGATTTCAGTCTCTATTTGCTGAAGCTAGGGCGCTGTGGCGCCCTGAGTGGGGGCTGCGGCGCCCAAGCCTTGCCTTCAATTCCAACTTGCATGATTTTCTTTCTTTCTTGTACCGAATTTCTCCAAAATAGCTTCCATAGTTCCCAAAACATAAACCTACAAAAATGAGACTTAAATCATGAAAACCTGTCCTAAAATGCTCAAGAATAGACAAGAATCAAACAAGAACATTATGAGATAAGCGGTATAAAATCCACTTATCAAATACCCCCAAACTTAAGATTTTGCTCGTCCTCGAGCAAAAACCCGGGGCTCTATTTAACTTTTCGAACTACAGATAAATGCTTTTGCTCTACTCCTCCATTAGGTCTCAAAGACAAGGGGAAATCAGAATTCCAGGAAACAAGCTCAAATCAGAACAGTGATGTACTCTATCATTGAAATCCTTTATAACTAACAAACTCCTTGAGTGTGTGTGTGTATACAAGCACATTGACCAAATGAAAACATTAATCATGTTATACATGTCTTTACTCATAGATGTTTGACCTCTTAATTTGGACAGTACGGAACTCCATAGGCTAGTTATCATGTCACTCTCTACTAATGTAGGCTTGTTTTTGACATTAAAGATCAAAAGGTCTTTTTCAACCTTGTAGTGTAAGGCTATGGTTGGGGAATGGTATATGGTTCTCAACATGGCTCAAATCACCCATGACACATTACCTCAGCTAGGATTTTAGAGCACTTCTTTCTCTTAGGTTTTTCACCCAATCTGTTCACTTCTTTCCTTTTCTCACTTGTCAACTACCTTGATTAAATTCTTTTTGCTTTCTTCTTCCTCTTGTTCTGTCTTACGATGTTGGTTTCATCCCCCACTTTTATTCTTTCTTTTATTTCTTAATGGGGGTGCACCAACCTTTTTCAATCACATTGTGAGTCAAGAGGGCACACTTTTTGTGCAAATTTTTTTTTTTTCTTTTTAAAGTTCAATACTCCACCCATCCTCCCTATATGTCACTGTGCTTTCAATATTTTTCCTAGTATCTGTGTGAATCATGAATGTAAGGTTAGGGAAAATCTTGACGATTTCGGATTTCTGTATGGGTTGACAAGGAAAGGGGCTAAATGTTAGGCTCAACTGGGGTGACTAAGAGAATTCACAGAATGGTTTGTCTTGAAAGGCTCAAACGATCCAAACATTGCCTAGATCATTTCCTTACTGTCTCAAAGCCTAGGATTTCGCCTCAAATGGCATTCAAACTAGTTCTAGAGTTCAAATGAGGTCATGTAGTGTTAGGTATGCATAAATTTACTTTAAAATTCACTAGGGTCATGCATAGGATCAAGTGCTTAAATTGTGTCAAGGGGAGAGTTAATAATAGAGGAAAATCATAGGAGAGGAATCATGTAACATAAGCTTATGCATATTTTCAAAAAAAATTCTGATTACTACACAAGAGATTTTATCACTGACCCTAGAGTTTCAAATTTGCACAGATATCATCTCATTACTCATTACTGCCAGTTATGGGAATGGAAAACTATAAGGTACTCAGTAAATAAACAGTATTTTTCCACCCCCAAACTTAGTACATGCATTGTCCTCAATGAATCCCAAAAAAAAGAAAGAAAAATACTTCCCTAGAAGGCTTCAGACATGCTGTCGGTGCCGCCAGGTTCCTCATCGGTGGCTGTAGGGGGGAAGCACAGGTGGCAGTGGGAATGGTGGAACAGCGGAGCCCTGACCAGCGGAGCACTGGCTATGAAACTCGGCCAAATGAGCATTAAAGCTCATCTGGTGCTCGAAGAAGAGATCGGCGCGCTCCATGAATCTCTTAGTCTGATACATAAAACGGGACGAGCGATCCGCTGATGAACACACTTTTTATACAATAGTTATTCCTCATACTTAGTCTTTTAAACCTCTTTTGGGCTGAATTGCATAGACTTAGACCTCATTTCATGACTTTGGATCCATTTGTGCTTAATTGCAATTTCCAGCAATACTGAGCATTTTATGCTGTCTCTGTGTTTCGTGCATATCTTGAGTTCTGGATGTCTAAAAATTCCGAGTCATACCTTGTAGGAAAGCTGAGAGAATTGTCTAAAACTTTCTTTCAGGGCTCTAAAGCTAATTCGGACGTTCAGAAGGTCATATGTAGCCTGGAAGCCAGAGAAGACATGCTGTCGTAGGATCTACATGCAGTATTTGGATCATAACTTGAGTTGTGGATGTCATATGGACCTGAAACTGGTACCATTGGAAAGCTAACAGACAGAGCTTCAATTGATATGAATACCAGTTCACCATATTTTATATTGAAGATGGTCTTATTTGCTGTGGAAGTTAGCTGACGGTTCCAGACACCTATTGCCACTTAAATGGGTCTAACTTCCTCATGACAAGTCCAAATGGGCCCAAACCAAAGCCCAATTGAAGCTAAGGCCCATGGGAACAAGTGTGCCCTAAGGGCAATTTGGGTGTGCATGTAATTTTGGAGGTCTATATCAGCACAAGAGGGCAGCCGAAATTGACAAGTAGTGAATTAGATATTTTTAGACAGCTTTTACTCCTTTCTTAGTCCTTAAGTTTTCTCTTAGATATTTTTGTAAGAACTCAGCTCTTCTTGTTCATGGAGGGCTAATTCATCAAATCAATCCAGGTTTTGGCTGTTCTGATTATTGGTTTTGAGATTATGTGTTGTTGTTATTCATTCAATGATTAATCTGTTTCTTGCTTCCTCTGGATTATTCTGTTTGGATTGTTAAAATTCAAATTTGGATCTTCATGTGTGATTGTTTAATTGCATGTGATTAAAGAGGATTGTATGGTTGATTAATGTTTCTGAGCTTTTGGATGGATTAATCACCTTGGCTGGATCATGGACTTAGGTAAAACTAGACTTGAATGTTTGCTTAATTCATTTGGTCTTAGTTAAAACCGAATTCTGGTTGCTTAACCAGTGGAATCCATAGAACATTGAGAGGCTTCTTGATATGTTTTAAAGGCCAAGAACGTGGTTAATAATTGAATGGATCATTAGAAATCAAATATGAACTAAAATCAGAATCAGTTAAGGCTTGGATTGGTTGCTTTCTTTAAAACTCTACCACTTTCAATTAATTTCTGTTAAGCACTTAAACCAACAAAACCCCCTTTGTTTACATGCTTCTTAATATGATTCACTAAATAGAACAATCCTTAGATTCGACTTAGGGCTGTCCTATGCTGCAAATAGCTAGGTAACCGACCTTAAACTTAATTAATTTGAGGAGCCTCGGCAGCTCATCAAATTTTGGCACCGTTGCCGGGGATTGTTCTATCTTTGAATCAATAGTATTAGTAGTAAAACTAACTTTTAACTTCCCCCTAATTCACCCTCTTTGTGTTTGAGTTTTTGTTCTTTTTAGGGTTTTGGCCACTTTTTCCATAACTTTTTGGCCAAGTATCCATTCTGTTTGAGGCCAGTAGCTATTGTTTTTCTTGATTTGAAGTGTCCTTAGATGTTTTATATTGTGATTGAGTGAATTCTGGCCATTTGGACCATTTCCCCTTTGTTTTTCTTTCGGTTTGGCCCGATTTAGTGAATTATGGTTCTACTGTTCAAAACGAAAGTTTTTGCTCCGATTGACCTAAGACTTAGTCAGTTGAAGGAAAAGGGCCTAACTCACACAAGTCACAGCCTATGGCTGTGAGGTCTGCTTTTTTAAGCCAAATTCCACTATTTTGACCACTTTTCCATTTTTTTAAAGATTTTTTATTTGATTTTTGAGTTCCATTTTTATCCACCTTTCGTCCTGTGGTGGTAGAAAAATTTTTAAAAATGTTTAGATACCTTTTCTAGTCCTATTTTGGTGTCTTTTTACCTTTGTTTTGTGTTTTTGGTGTGTTTCTGTTTTAGCTAAATTCTGTCAGTTTTGTGTGTTTTTCTTTGTTTTTGTACATTGTGGTGTGTTTAGGCATTTAGCCACTTGTTTGTATGGTGTATGACTAGGTCTTCTCCTTTTGTATTGCTTGAAGTAGACCCTGAAATAGAGAGAACCTTGCATACACTCAATAGAGCACATAGGGCTGTTGATAATTTAGATCCTATCATGGCTGAAGCTAGAACTCCTATTGTTATTCCTGTTGTTGATCCTATTTTTGATGAAGGTAATAGAGCTGATAATGCTAATAGAGCTGGAAATAATAATAATAATAACATGCAGCCTAGAGACAGAACTCTTAAGGAATTGGCTACCCCTGATGTTGCTTACCAACCTTTAGGGATCCAATATCCAGAAATTGATACTGCTTTTGAATTGAAATCTGGATTGATACACTTGCTGCCAAAGTTTCATGGTCTTGCAGGTGAAGATCCTCATAAGCATTTAAAGGAATTCCATGTAGTTTGTTCCACCATGAGGCCACAAGGAATTTCTGAAGAGCAGATCAAGTTAAGAGCATTCCATTTCTCTCTTGCTGATGCAGCTAAAGATTGGCCCTTTTACTTGTCACAAGGTTCGGTCAGAAATTGGAGTGACATGAAGAAGCTGTTTCTGGCCAAGTTCTTCCCTGTATCCAGAACTGCTGCCATTCGAAAAGATATATGTGGCATAAGGTAACTGCCAGGGGAGACATTGCATGAGTATTGGGAGAGGTTTACCAAGCTGTGCTCAAGCTGCCTGCATCATCAAATAAGTGATCAGCTGTTGATACAATATTTCTATGAGGGCTTGTCACCTTCGGATAAAAGTAACATTGATTCTGCTAGTGGAGGAGCATTAGTGGATAAAACACCTGCTGCTGCCAGAGATTTAATTTCCAATATGGCAGAGAATTCCCAGCAGTTTGGTGTTCGGATGATTCATTCCACCAGGGGAGTCAATGAAGTTGGTGTATCATTTGCTGACCAACAAAGAATGGAGCACAGACTTGATGAACTGACCTCCTTGGTCAGGCAATTGGCAGTGGGGCGACAAGTATCCACCCCTCAACCTGCAAGCGTGTGTGGCATTTGTGCTTGTCCATCACATCCTACGGACGCATGCCCTACATTGCAAGATGGTGATTCTAGATTTCAAGATCCCTCTGTAGCTGCAGCAGGTGTTTTTCCTGGTCGATCCCCATACCAATCGCAGCAATAGCCTAGATATGATTCGTACTCCAACACTTACAACCCTAGTTGGAGGGATCATCCAAATTTCAGATATGGCAATGCTGCAGCACCACAACAGCAGTCCTCCCAACAACAGCCACAGCAACAGCAGCAGTATAGGCAACCTTGGCAACAACAGAGCCAATTTCAACCAGCCAAACAGAGCGAGTTTCAACAAAACAGGCCACCATTCCAGCAGCAGCCTATGCAGCCAGCCAACCAGTCAACATCCAAACCTGAGCCTTCATTGGAAGATTTGGTGAAGCAGATGGCCACCAGCAACATCCAGTTTCAGCAGAGGGCAGAGTCCACCATGCAGAATCTGGAAACACAAATTGGGCAATTGGCATCATCAGTTAGCTAGTTGCAGTCCAAGGNCAGAGCGAGTTTCAACAAAACAGGCCACCATTCCAGCAGCAGCCTATGCAGCCAGCCAACCAGTCAACATCCAAATCTGAGCCTTCATTGGAAGATTTGGTGAAGCAGATGGCCACCAGCAACATCCAGTTTCAGCAGAGGGCAGAGTCCACCATGCAGAATCTGGAAACACAAATTGGGCAATTGGCATCATCAGTTAGCTAGTTGCAGTCCAAGGGTTCTGGCAAACTCCCCTCACAGACAATTCCCAATCCAAATGGGAGTAATGTGAGTGCTATCACCTTGAGGTCTGGCAGATCCTTGCAAGAGCCAGCCGAACCTCAACCTGCCAGTGAGTCCCAACCAGCAGAGGAAGCAGTTGCTGAGCTAATCAACCTTGCACCTACAAGCAAGCTGCCTGCAGTAGCTCTTCCCTTTCCACAGAGAGCTACTCTGTCCAAGAAGCAAGATGAGGCTGAGAAGGATAGGGAGCTTCTGGAGACGTTCAGGAAGGTGGAAGTTAACATTCTCTTGCTGGATGCTATCAAGCAAATTCCTAGATATGCCAAATTTCTCAAGGAATTGTGCACCCAGAGGAGGAGGCTGAAAGGCAATGAGCGGATTAGCATGAGTCAGAATGTCTCAGCCCTTATCCAACCTCTGCCCCAGAAGTGCAAGGATCCAAGAACTTTCACAATCCCCTGTGTTATAGGCAATTCCAAGTTCGAGCATGCCATGCTAGATCTAGGCGCTTCGATCAATGTCATGCCTATGTCTGTTTTCAGTTCCCTCGGGCTTGGACCCTTGAGTGCCACAGGAGTTGTGATACAGTTAGCTAACAGGAGTAGTGCTTATCCAGCTAGGTTGATTGAAGACGTGTTGGTCAGAGTTGATGAGCTGACCTTTCCAACAGATTTCTACATTCTGGAGATGGAAGGACAGTCACAATCCAGCAAGGCTCCACTCATTCTGGGCAGACCATTCCTCAAGACTGCGCGGACTAAGATTGATGTGTATGCAGGAACTCTATCCATGGAGTTTGGCGAATCTGTTGTGCAGTTCAACATTTTTGATGCTATGAAGCATCCCATGGATGAGCATGCTGTGTTTCACATTAATGTGATTGATGATTTGGTTGAGGATGTTTACCATCATATGTGTGCTGACTTACCAGATTTGGCTGATTTTGATGATTCTATTCAGTGCCCATCTTGTACTGATTGTGACGGTGATTCTGGCTGTGCTATTTGTGCTGAGATCTCCACCTTTCTATGTGATGATAACTCTGGTTCCCCAGAGCTGGCAGCAGCTGCTGTTCAGGAGGAGATTCAGTCTGCAGAGATTGACATTCAGCCACCCAGATTTCTGCCCTCTGCAGTGCAGCCACCCAAGCTAGAGCTGAAGCCTCTGCCTAAGCATCTGAAGTATGCATATTTGGCATCTGCAGAGCAGCTTCCAGTAATTGTGGCAAACAATTTACTTCCTGAGCAAGAGGAAAGATTGTTGCACATTCTGCGAGAGCATAAGCAAGCCATTGGCTGGACGTTAGCAGATATTCCTGGCATTAGTCCATCCACATGCATGCATCGCATATTACTTGAAGATGGCGCTAAACCAGTGCGGCAGCCCCAGAGGCGATTAAACCCTCTCATCCTGGATGTAGTAAAGAAGGAGGTGACCAAGCTTCTGCAAGCTGGCATCATTTATCCTATATCTGACAGCACTTGGGTGAGCCCAGTGCAGGTCGTTCCGAAGAAATCCGGGGTTACAGTGGTGGCCAACCAGAATAACGAGTTGCTACCTACCCGAGTGCAGAATAGCTGGCGGGTCTGCATAAATTACAAGAGGCTCAATCAAGCCACCAGGAAGGATCATTACCCCCTGCCGTTCATCGATCAAATGCTGGAGCGGTTAGCTGGGAAATCGCATTACTACTTCCTGGATGGCTACACTGGGTACTTCCAGATTCATATAGCACCGGAAGATCAAGAGAAGACCACTTTTACATGTCCCTTCGGCACGTTTGCTTACCAGCGGATGCCTTTTGGCCTTTGCAACGCCCCTGGTACCTTCCAGAGGTGCATGGTAAGTATATTCTCTGATTTTTTAGAGCAGTGCATGGAGGTGTTTATGGATGATTTTACTATTTATGGTTCTTCTTTTGATGACTGTCTGAGTAGCTTAGCTAGAGTACTACATCGCTGCATTGAGACTAACCTTGTCTTAAATTTTGAAAAGTGCCATTTCATGGTAGAGCAAGGTATAGTTTTAGGCCATGTAGTATCTAGAAAAGGGGTTGAGGTAGATCCTGCTAAAATAGATGTCATAACTGCTTTATCTTACCCCACATGCGTGCGGGAAGTGCGATCATTTCTTGGACATGCAGGTTTCTACCGGCGCTTTATCAGAGACTTCAGCAAGATAGCCATCCCGCTGTCTAGCCTTCTGCAGAAAGATGTGGAGTTTCTGTTTGACCAGAAGTGCAAGGAAGCTTTCAACCGCCTGAAGCAAGCTCTCACCAGTACCCCTGTCATTCAGCCGCCTGATTGGACACTCCCATTTGAGCTGATGTGTGACGCTTCAAATTATGCCTTGGGAGCTGTCTTGGCGCAGCGTGTGGCCAAAGTTCCTCATGTGGTTTACTATGCTTCAAGAACTCTGGATGCTGCTCAAGTGAATTACACCACCACTGAAAAAGAACTTTTATCTATTGTTTTTGCATTAGATAAGTTCAGGTCTTATTTGATAGATTCGAAGGTTGTGGTGTTTTCCGATCATACAGCTCTGAAGTATCTCTTGAAGAAACCGGATGCCAAGCCACGACTGATTAGGTGGATGTTGCTGCTTCAAGAGTTTGATGTGGAGATCCGTGACAAGAGTGGAGCAAAGAACCTGGTTGCTGACCACCTCAGCCGCATAGAGCGAGATCCTGATCCACTGCCCATTCAGGATTCCTTTCCTGACGAGCAGCTGTTAGGGCTGCATGGTGAGTTTCCATGGTATGCAGATCTTGTCAATTATTTAGCTGCCTATGCTTTGCCTTCACACCTCACCCGTGCACAAATAGACAAGTTAAAGAGTGAGGCAAAATATTATGTGTGGGATGATCCCTATCTCTGGAAATTTTGTAGTGATCAAATTATTAGGAGATGTGTGCCTCATAATGAGTTTCAGTCTGTTCTTAGCTTTTGCCATACATTTGCATGTGGTGGCCATTTTGGTCCTCAACGTACAGCTAGGAAGGTCTTAGACTCTGGATTGTATTGGGTCACTTTATTTAGGGATGCACATATATTTTGTAAATCTTGTGAACAATGTCAGAGAACCGGGAACATTTCCCATCAGCATGAGATGCCCCAGCAGCCTTTGCTATTCTGTGAGATTTTTTATGTCTGGGGTATTGACTTTATGGGGCCTTTTCCTGTTTCTTTTGGTTTTGTTTACATCTTACTTGCTGTGGACTATGTGTCTAAGTGGGTGGAGGCGAAAGCCACCTGTACTGATGATTCTAAAGTTGTTGTGAATTTTGTTAGATTAAACATTTTCTGCAGATTTGGCATTCCTAGGGCCATCATCAGTGATCAGGGTTCGCATTTCTGCAACCGGACCATGTCGACTTTAATGAAGAAATATGGCGTCATGCATAAGGTTTCCACCCCTTACCACTCTCAGACCAATGGGCAAGCTGAAGTCTCCAACAGGGAAATCAAGCGTATCTTGGAGAAGACTGTCCAACCTA
>QAOA01001288.1:300529-343773 GCA_003255065.1 Cercis canadensis
AAAAAAAAAATCAACCATTGAAGAATTGAGACATCAATTTTTACCTGAAAGAGAAACATAACATTCAAGAAAAGCATATAATCAGAAATTTTATGTCTATAAAATATAATTCTAGTTTGTGAGATTGATTAAAACTCTGTTGCATAGAGTTTGGGCAAAGACTTTATACCAGTAAGTGTAGTTAATAAGTCATAGCAGTCCACCGGGTAAGCGTAGAGAGACTTGATAAAGGCAGCAACAGGTAACCTAGTCAAAGGAATTGTCAAGGAGAGCTTTTGATTAGATTGAAAGCTTAATGGAGTTATAACGTATAAGGAGGCAAATTTCAATGTTGTTACTTACCCTTTGGGATTAAATTCGGCAAGACCAAAAAGGGTGGTGACCTGTTAAAAAAACCAAGCATTTCAAGTATATGGTTTCAGGATACTTGTAATTAAGAGGATTATTGGTTAGCTTATGTACCTCACCGACAAAGGACTTGGCAGCAACAACTCCAAGTGCAGTGTTCATGTGGCTCAAATAGGCAATGAGACTCAACAAGGCTGCTGATTTAAGTTGGTTCACCAATTTCCCTTATGAGAAGGATGCCAAAGCAATTAAAGTGCCCTGCCAAACACGGTTTTCCAGTACAGTTAGATGGTATGCTAAAATTGATTATGTTTATTAACTGGTTAAATTTTAGAGACGTTACTGTTATGTACTTATGTTTATTTAAACTTCAAAGCAACTCAAGTAAAAGGGTCAAGTTATCTTATGCTTTACCAGAGAATGGCCAACTCAAGTAAATCTGTTTTTCAACTAAAACCAAAGCAGATTCATTAATACAATTGGTGTCTTTTCTTAAAGGAGGATTGCCAGCTCCAAAACTCCACTCACTTTCCATAGATAACTGCATAAATCTCTTACCCCAGATAGGCCTAAATAAATTGGTGTCACTGACTTCATTACATATTAGCAAACATCTAAATCTTCAATCACTAGATCATATTGAGCACTTCACATCTCTTAAATATTGAAAGGTTAAGGATTGTAAAGAGGAGGATATTGGTAGTTCCTTTCACGCATGCCACACACTAGCATCGAGGAGTAAATAATGTTACATAAGAGAAATGAAATTAGCTTGGTTTCTAAATTCACTATATAGAATTCCAACCATAAAGAGAAAACACAGACACACATATGTATATAGATGGATGGATAGATAGATAGATAGATAAAGAAAATATTCATATATGAATAAATACACACCTCAACTGGATGATAGATTCCCTGTAAAATCAGATAAGCAATTCAATTTACTGCATCTCTATATAAGTAGACAGTAATTAACACATATAAAGCATACTGAAAGTACCTTGGCCTCTCAGACTTTGTTGTCCAAGAGAAAAGAGGTACGCCATATATTGCTGCAAGCATGTAAATATGGCATAAGGCATAAGCCAAACAGAAAATAATGTTAAAGAAAAATATTGTTGTCACATCAAACATTTTATCCCAAAGCATGCCCAAGTAACACACTTGGCTTTTCCAACCTGAGATCAGACTATACACTTGCTTTCAATGAAGGGAAAAGAAAAGCTTTGAACATGTTTTCTAAGCCGTTTCAAATGCAAGACAAATTTCTAAAAATCATAACTGCCTTCATAAAATGAAATTCTACAACCATACGTTCAAGTAGTTAGGAAAGGAAGCACACTTGACATTATGTCCAAAAATTTTTTGCTTGAATTTGGTCAAATCAATGCCTTGTTTTAGCTTTCAGCACAACTTAGTATTAGGCACAAAATCCCATTCATTTTGTGAAGTAGCCAATGGGTACAACAAGAAACAACAAAAATAAATATAGACAAATCCTCACCAAAAACATACAACCCACCAATAAATTGGAGATTAACAAGAGCACCATTCTCAAATGAATCCAAGCTTTAACAAAAAAGTTTTAACAGTATTTGACTCACGTATTGCTAGTGTAAGCATAGCTTAAAACCGTAACAAAACAGTAGAACCCGATATAAGAAACCAATCTATGGAACTTTTGAATCCATCGTAAAGCCTCATGGATAATGGTTACAAGTTACACTAAGAACCAAAGAGAGCAAGCAGTCAGTGAGACCCATAACCTATGTTGCACGAGTATGGGTACGAAACGCCGGTACGGTGATTTTTCAAAAAATAGGAAATGAGAATGCTACATGTATATATATATATATCAAATAGAATGAACAATGTTAAAATTCTCAATCATTAAAAAATATCAACTATTAATCCTTAGCAATGGAGAAAGAACTAAGACACCACTGAAGAGGATGAAGAAGAGCTGGAGTTGGAACTTGGAACTAGGGTGAAAATGTTAAAGAACTTGGCCAATTTCGGTTTTGAATGTGGATTGGGGAAGAAGATTGGGGCTCACCTCCAAAAGGCGTCGTTTTTGGCGAACTGGACATCCCACAGCGAAGGAAAACGACGTCATTCCACTTAGGGCAGGGACCAGTCATCTCTAAACGTCGTTGTTCCACTTAAACCAATTACCAGGCCACCAAACGACGCCGTCTTGAAATGACCGGGATTCCCTTTGCCGTTTTGTGGGCATTTTTTTTTTTTTTTACGAAACTTAGCGTTTCAAAACGTTAAAAAAAAAAAAACCCGCAGGAANAAACAAAAAAAAACAAAACCCGCAGGAAAATGAATTTTCAACGTCTCAGCCCAATGGTACGCGTTTCACATTTCGCGCACGTCCCCAAAATGGGTACGTGCTGGAATTTGGCGTCTCGGCGCTTTTAAGGCCATAACCAAACATATGGTGTGCACAACCATATAATACAATCATAAACCTTCTATGTTTACCAACCCTCATTTGCCCACTTGAGTTTCAATTCAATAAATACCATTCCCTTAATAAGTACCTTGAGAACGTCAGGCTCATGAATTGCCTTTGCTTCTAGAATTGTGCTTCTAGCTTTGAAGCTTTGAAAGAGAAACCTGGGAATTTTTCATGCATTGCTCATGATATATAAAATAGGAACTCATTCATTGGAAATTTTCAGCCAAAATAACATAATTAATATATAAAAAACTACTACACTCTGTTTACGGCAAAAAGAGTATAATGAATTGAATACCATAAAATCTCATCTCCATTTAGCTCACAAAGCATTAATGTTAAACCAACTTATATTAAAGATAATAAAAAGAGATGAGATAAACCTGGAGCAAAGTACAAAAACTCAAACTATGTTGCCTTGGCTTGCTTGCTTCTAGTTTATGAAGCTTGAACTGCACAAAGAGAATAACGTTTGCCTATCGTGAATGAAAGAAGAGTGTTTCACTTAAAACTCATTTTCATTATAATTACAAGATTGCCACCCCCTTCTTAATTGTTTTCATTATAATTTCAAAATTCCCATCATATTTTCACTTTTTCATTTTTTATTTTCCAAAATTTGAGAAGGAAACACTGAAAACAAATTTTTACATTTCCATATTTGGGTATAATTTAATAAATATTTTCGGAAAAATATTTTAATTAAACTCAATCATACACATTTTCAAATCTATTTTCTATTTTCATTAAAAATAAAAACAGAAAATAACCAAAACAAACAAGCCCTAAGTAATGTGACTAATGTCAAGTGGGTTCCCGCCATGTGGCGTTTTCAACTTTAGCTGTAATCTTTAAGCTACCATTTGCGCCATAATTAAAAAATAAATAAATAAATAAACTCCCTTTCTCCTCCCCCTTATTTCAAACAAAATTTGCTTTAGCCCAATGTATTTATTGGAAATTTTGATTTATTATTATTGTGACTATAGATGAGAAATGAGCCGAGCTAAATTGGCCTATTTTTATTCGGGCCAACAAACTGTTGGCCCAACCCAACCCTACACGCGCAGCTAGCCTAAATGAGCTGTTTTTTATTTATTTATTTGTAATTAAGCTAAAATCTAATAAATGTTTAAATTTTTTTCTTTAGTGAGTTTTGTTAAATTACTAATGAATATAATTAAACAAAACAAAATATGTAAAAAATAATAAATAAAATTAAAACAAAGAATAAAAAACGTATAACAAAATACATGTAAGTGTAAATTTAAAATAAAGATGTATAAATAACTAAAAAAATTATAAATCATACATATTTTAAAGTTTAAAGTTAAAAAACACATATTAATATAATTTGTTAGTCTTTCTTTAAAAAAAAATATTAACTAGCCTAGCCTAAACTCGAATGAGCCATGAGCAGGTCAAGTCAAATTGACCCATTTCCCCACCTCTAATTGTGACTCGCCCGGTGTCGTATTTGAACCCACAGGCTTTAGTTAAGCACAACCTGATCCTACCAATGAAGAACCAAAAGTCCATTACGCCCCTGCAGGTGCAGCAACAAAATGGAATAAGATTTCTGGGCCAAAACTATGGGCTTTCTGGAATCTTGCGAGAAGACCGGGAAGGGCAAGGACTGAGCAAAATTACATTCCAGATGATAAGAACGCTGGTGCGTGAACGGCAGTTAAATAAGTTTTCTTGTTCTTCTTCCTTTACTGTAAAGCTTCAGGCCTATTGGTTACTGTTTTTTCTCCTACCTGCTCTAATTGAGATATCACGCTTCACGAGAAATCGCATTCAATCAGGATCATTTTCAACCACTAGAAACATCCTTTATGGCTTTAAATAACCATATTTAAGCTGATGATAACCTTGGCTTTAAGTATATATCAATCCATTCACTTTTTGGTTGCATCTTATAACTACCAAAAAAGAAATTACAAAGTCCCGAATATAAATTTATTATACTACTGAACTATCCAAATAATTCTCGACGTTGCTTCTATTGTTAATAGATGATCAATAACGTAAGGAATGCCAGACCTGAGCTTGAAAAGGATACCCAGACGTCACCAGTTGTGGCTTCTAACTCTTTGGTAGAAGCGACACATAACAGCATGCCATAAATTTTTCCTTACACTGGCAATTTGGCATATGACGACGAGCAATATCTAAGATAAAATCATTAACGATCAACAATTCGTTCAGTCGCTGAGAAACCATGTTAATCACAAACATAAGCACTCTTGGTTGAATAGTAAAACACTACCATCACATTCGAACCTTTCTTACCCAAAATTCTGATTAGCCAATATACCAGCATAGAATATGACACCATTTTCATAACATGACGTATGATACAAATTTTATTAACAATGACTAACAAAAATACATGGTTTAATAAAACAACTCAAGTATTAGACTGATTGTGACTAATATTAATGAATCGAATGAGTTCACCCCCCTCCCTATCAAACAAAAAAGAGATGGTTTCAAACAAAGTAGGGAGAAGCAAGACCCAATCATCCAAGAGAATCATCACAGATGGTGACAACACCCATGACAAAACCAAACTAGGAATGAAACAATACATGTTGAGAAGAACAAAATGAAGACTTGAGAATAGAAGCAATCAGAGAACCAAATGGACTCAGAGACCTGACTCCTGATTTGAGTGGAAGACATTTTCCAAGTAATTTGTGTAAAAGACACAGACTAAACATAGGATTGAATGTTCGTAGCTTTGCATAGAAGTAATTATATGAAATTATGGACCAATACAATTTTCACAACTATCAAGGAAAAAAAAAGGTCGAATAAAAGAAAACTTTATAAGCCAAGAGTAGGGCAAAAGATGAGATATATACTAGCTCATAGGAAGACTTGGGTTATTTGATTCAAGGTTTCCAGGAGTGCAGAAAATCAGGAACCATGCTCAAAGATAGCACATTACTTAGGTGGCTGAAGGGCAAAGCGACCAGTGATATACCATTGAGAATACCGAAAAACTAATACACCAACAAACACAAAACACAATAATGAAAGGAAGCAGTAAAAGCACAAATCTAAAACTTAAATGAGGAAAAACAAAGGAAAAAAGCAACAAATTTTGAAAGAACCAGCAAACTGATGATGTTCAATGGGGGAATTAATTGTTCGAAGTCACCAGCAGATAAAGGAATACAGGAGTATAGACGCACTAGAACCACACTAGAACCAAACTATGTACCCCGCCGGATAAATCATCACAATGATCAACCAGGACAAATAAATTAAATAAAAAAGTAAAGACAAGATGCAAAAGACAGCAGAGCAATTAAGAGGTTCAAGACCAAACAGTTAAATAAATGATTCTCGACAAGGCAAATCGAGATTATAAGGCATGCTATGAAGAACCACAATACCTTCAAAGAAAAAGAAAATAGCCGTTTATACCATTAGTGGACTACAATGAGTTCCTTACAAACTGGCCCTTAATTAAAATGGAAAGCACAAAGGTGCAAAACATTGTTTTCATCAAAATTTAAAAACAAAAAACTACACCCCTAATTAATTCAATAAACCCAACTGAATTAAGGGAAAAACGCAGGCTAGCAACTCAAAATCCAAGCTTGGTGCGGCGCCAGTGGCGGCGCTTGGCGTTGTACCTGGACAGGATAAAAAACAGGAACTGTTAGCTACGGAGAATGAGGAAGGAAAATGAAGGAGAAATTGAAGAGGCATAGGGTATAAACCTGATGGTGTTGTCAGTCCTCATGCGGATCCAATAGGGAATAGGCCTGTTCTGCCTCATCTTCTTCGCGAGCTTCTTCTTGATTCTGAAGGTCTTGTGGGACGGCTGAAACAATAATCAAACATCAATGAGAAATAAAAGGACGAAAACCAAAGAATCGAACTTTAGAGCAGATCAAGACGAATACCATTTTCGCTTCAACGCCGGTGTTCGACTGCGCCGAGTGTGGACGGGAACAAGAGCAAGGAGCGAAAACCCTAAATAGAAGAAACCCTAGGCAGCGCCCTTTTATTATGACGGGAAAAAACGAAACTGATTTTTTTTTTTATAATTAGTTCTGGACCGACTTATCATCCACAAGGGCGATTGGGCTCTAGAAGGCCTACGTTTCTGAGTGGGCCGTACCCTAAAACCAAGTACGTAATTGATGGCTTGGGCCCAAAGGGATTGACCCATTATCAGACCGAACTAGAGAATCACAAGCCCATTTTAGAGGTCCAGTATAAAACCCAACAGAGATTTTCCGAGGTATAGATAAAAGTACATACTACCAGTTTTTTTTACGAACTTGGGCCCCGTAATACTTAATACTTGAGAAGGAACTAGGTTAAATAACAAATTCGATGGGTTGATTAGCAAAGAAAAAGAAAGATTCGTTGATTGGGCCAAATCTTTGGAAAGTACACACTACCCAGAACATAGACTGAGAATATAATGCCTGAGATAAAAGGAACATAACAAAACATAACATCATTAGCCAAAAAAAAAAAAAGGGAAGATAATAAAACATAAGAAAATTAGATGGTGGATGCATAAGCCCACTCTGGAATAGAGGCTTCAAATTTCGAATTTCGTATTGGATTTTGATAGAGTTAAATATTAAATTCGATTCTAATCCACACAGAAAGAAGCTCAAAAGAAACTAATGGGCCGCCGAGTGGAATGAAGCCCCGTGTGTTCTGCGAAGAAGAGAAAACTCAGAATAGAAGGAATATTCTGAAAATATAAATAAAAAATGAATCCATCTTCAATTAATTAATGATTAATATATTTTTTTATTTGATTAATCATTAATAGTTTAATAGCAAACATATTTAGAAGAAATTGGACTGATAGCATCCAATAAGAAAGCTCTAAAAGTTGAAGTTGGCGGGAAACAATAGTCTTCGTCGTATCCCCCACATCCAGTCACATGGCAATAGTCTTCATCATATTCCTTAATTATCGCTATTACTTCTAATTTCAAATATTTGCCCGTTATATCAAGCAATTTATAAGCTGTCATTTCAGGGAATGTGGTTGAACCCATTTATTAGTTTCTCTTAATTACCAAAATCAACTTAGGATTATGCAATGGACCAATTCCGCTGATATGCCCAAAAAGTCGTACTAATTTCTCTCAACATGCCAAGAAAGTAACTAATAACCTTGTATTTTTCTCTCATGGCTTTGACATGTAGAAGAAGATGTTAGAAACACAACAGTATATACAGAATTGTTATATGATGCATAGGCCAACCACATGGTGTAGTTGTGCTTAATTTCCTTACTCCTAACTCTTTTGGCAGATTCTAGTTCACATAGTACCTCAACCATGTGCTTCACCTTGACTAATTTCTGTGGGGACAAACTACGTCTCTACCTTTTATTTAATGCAGTAGATTAGATAAACAATTACAGTTCTCAACCCTTTTCTTTCCCCCCAAAAAAAAAACACAACAACAACAACTAAAACCAAAAAGCTTTATCTTCATGTGCTTGGTACTTGCGAACAAATTTCAACAAGTAATCAAATTATAAGTTTATCTCAATTCTCACCCTTTTTTTTAATAAACTTTGAGTAACATACAAGAGAATATAGTGAACATAAAAAAGATGACATTTTTAATTCAAAGGTCTCACTATCTAAACCCATATTCAATGAAGAAAAAGAGAGCACACAAATATGATACACATAGTAGTTGTTGGACCTTCCTGGTATTTAACAAGTATTTGAAATAAAAGATTGGTAGAAAAAGTATTTTTAGTTGTCTGTACATGTTATGGGCAAATACACGTTATTAGTGGAGACAAAATAGGAACATGCACATGGAAGCTGCACATAACTTGTCCATGTCATGGCGTCCCAATTATGAATTGTTGTTTTGCAGAGGTACAAGTTGAGAAATTGAAAGGAGTAGGGGCAAGGTAGGAGTAGAATAGACAAATTTCCATGGACGGCGGGCGAGGAGTTTCTGAGACAAATATATCTGTGTCAGTATCACCTCTCATTTTCTTACTTGCTTGGTAACGAAACCGCGTCAAGACTCACTGCCAAAGGCCATGTGTTATGCGCACCAACTTGATGATAAAATTCCTCTTTGACCGTTAGTTGCCCAAAATCCAGGAGAGGAAGATTATTAAAAACAAAGAATAAGTTTTGGGCAGAAATTTGTGAATTTCATTTGCAATGAAAAGTTTTGAATTGAATAGACAATAATTATTAGTTGTCATCCTCTGCTTATTCATTCTAAAAGGTTGTATACTGAGGTCAGAAAGATGGCTACTTTTGGGTTGCTTTAGTTATAAGAGAAGAATTTTAGGCGCAGTTTACAGGTATAAATGTTTTTACTTCATTCACTTTTAGAAAAGAAAATCTTAAGAAAGAAAAACAAATCAAAGAAAAGACAAATGGCAGACGGGAATATTGATATGTGCATGCATATGTATACTCTATTTATAAGATTGATAGAGAAATTCCCATGTTCTTAGTTATCCTCAAACCACGCAGCTGACCCTTCATTATTATAGTTGAATTCAATGGATTGTGCATGTTGGCAAGTTTGCATGTGAGGCAATGTGTGTGAGAGAGAGGCAGAGACCATGACATGAACGGGACAGTGTCATGAGATTTTGGGCAACAAAGGTTTAGCTAAGATTACTTCTCAAGCCTCAAGCACCCATAAATACTTGGACAAATTAATTTAACAGACAACCACTTCTTTAGCTCTCATCAGTCATCACCCATGTTATGTTTTTGGACCCACTTCACGCGTATGTATGTGGGTCCCTGCCAAGTTTATATATTTATCTCACTTTCTTGACCTTTTGTTCATATCAGTTTGATGTTAGCTGTAAACCAAAAAAAAAAAATTTAAGAGATAGGGAGAGAGACAAAGATCCAAATCTCTTAATCCATGACATACATGCTGCTTGTTCTATTGTCACCCTTCTATTCTTTTTTCTTTCTCTTGTGAGTGCTCCTTTTTTCTCTTTCAGCTGAGAAAAGAACAAAAAGGAAACCCATACCAAAATCTAAAAAGTAAAACATTTTTACCTTTGATTCCTTCGATAACTTTGTAATCCAACGAGAACAGAGCTAAAAAATCCAAGGGCCAAAAATATTCTCTCTTTCTTCCTACACTTCCCAAAAGCCCCAAATAGTGATGATACATTCTTCATCAAGAAAATTCACAGCAAATTATTGATGACCATCTGATTATGTTGGTTACACGTGGCATACATGCAGCAGAGCTTCACGCTCTGCTGCGCGGACCCATCAATGGTTTATTCAAACAAGAAGGTACTTAGCCGTTACCAGTTTATCACATGGGAAAGATGGGAAGGAATTGACCAAAATTAGTCCTGCAATTGAATGAAATAACAGAGAAATGTTTGGTATACAACCTGCTTATTTTTCAGCAGAAAGATTGAAAGGGAGGAGTGTTTGTTTGATTTACCCTATTATTTTTCCCCTTGAAGCAATTAAAATTCAATTTCAGAAATACCCCAAAAGCATATCCTATGTGATGTTAGATTTTGGTACCTATCTTGCACAATGTATAAGTATGGAAAATGTACTCCTGGCACGTGGTTCAACAGTAGCCACAATAGGATCATGACCCATTACCAACCAAAAACCTGAAAATACTGTTTATGTCCTCACACATACCATGCACCATATGCTTTTGTTTCCCTTTCAAGCATCCTAAGCTCTAAGCTGTACATAAAATACACACAAAACCCCACAAAATCAAACAATAGTACAATACAAACAAAAGTCTCAACTTCATGCCAATTGCTTATCAAACAGCTATTTATATTGTTGTTGCTCTACAATTTGCTTGAAAGTGAAGGAAAGCCTTATGGCAGATAAATATAAGGCTTGCATATTATTGTTTATAGCTTCTCCCAAGTACCGATACTTTATCTCCATGACGAGCACATTTCATTCTATGACCCTCCACAAAATAAAGAAAAAGTTAAAAGAGATTTGTTGCTGTGATGGGTTATTGATCCTATAATAGTGAACAAGATCTGATCAAATGATTTTATATGTTAGGGTAATTATGATGGTCCAAGAATCTTTAATCTTTAATCGATGTGCCTCAACTTGGGATTGACCCAATCTTAAAATAAACATTGACACTAAGACATTGATGCAGATACTATACTGTAACTGTAGTGCTTGTGTTACAACTTACCACTGATCATAGTACCAAATTGCAGAATATGATCGCTATCTTGGTCTCTAAATCGTCCCGACCAAGGTCTAAAATCTGATATTAAGTAACAAAAAGGGACAAAGAATCTCCAATTTGAGTGCCTCTAAAATTTCTCTCTAACACTCAATTGGTGCTTTATATACTTGAGAATTGATATGTTCAAAGATTTTGTAGTTCAAACTTCACACCATAGGGAACTAATTGCCAGTTATTATCTACAATTTGCTCCCTACTCACATGAGAATAATCTATGGGACTGCGACTGTAGATTTTAGATTTTCTTGGAGAAAAAAAAGAAGCAACAGAACAATGCTTTTTAAGAAATTAAAAATATTTTAAACAAAAGTACCCATCATGGACTCAGAGACATGTGAATTGAACTTGGCTAGTTGAATTATCACTTAAAATACTTATTCAATAATCATAACTTACGATATAGCCAACTGTTAGCTATTAGCAAAAAGAAAAAGAAAGTTAGACCTCAAAAACGCCGTGGGTCCCTATGCTTAAATTGGGTTCCAGATTGCTTAGAAAATTGTCCTCAAATAGCCCTCTTGTCTGTGAACAAACCCAACTACAAAACCCTTCTCACCTCCTCCCTCATTTGGTACCACAATCCTCAAGGCTCAAGGCTCAAGTCTCGCATTCCCCCACTCAGGCATTTTCACAAACACTTTCTGGAAAGAATTGGTTTCTTTTCCCTAACATGGCCAGACCACAACAGCGATACCGAGGCGTCCGACAAAGGCATTGGGGCTCTTGGGTCTCTGAAATTCGGCACCCTCTATTGTAAGTTCACCTTAGTTTCCACGCCCATGCACGTTTCATGCATCTTCTTCAGATGCACATTCCAAGGGGGAAACTAAAAATTGAAACTTTCCTTTTCTGTTTCTTTGTGCAGGAAGACTAGGATTTGGCTAGGTACTTTCGAAACGGCTGAAGATGCAGCTCGAGCCTATGATGAAGCCGCGAGGCTAATGTGTGGTCCGAGGGCAAGGACCAATTTCCCTTACAACCCCAATGCATCTCAATCATCAACTTCAAAGCTTCTCTCAGCAACTTTGACGGCTAAACTGCATAGGTGCTACATGGCTTCGCTGCAAATGACTAGACCATCATTACCAGAGCCTCAGAGAGTATCTTCCCCAAATGTAATCTCCACAAGCAAAAGCAACTTGGCTGGGAAAACCAGCGAAACAAATACAATGTTGCCAGAGAAGAGACCATCGGCGGTGGCAGAGCAAGAGTCAGAGGCGAACTGGGTTGTGAAGAAGGTTAAAGTGGAAAGTGCTCAGCAGTTCAAGCCTCTTGAAGAAGATCATATAGAGCAAATGATAGCAGAGCTCCTTGATTACGGGTCTATTGAGCTCTGCTCTCTGTGATGTATAAGTAATGTAATGCCTCACTAGCCGTCATGTCAGTCAAACACTTTCTGCATTCTGCTGGTTCACATTCTTCTTGGCAATGCCGCTTATCTTGCTAATTTAACCCATTTTTCTCAACCTTCCCAGCCCTTTAGTTCCTCTGAGGTCCTAGAAATCTTGTTCTGAGTGACCCATTAGCTAATGCTATATGTACAGCCAAATCTTGTAATCTATTAAAGTTGTTTATGTTCCATGGCCTCTGCAATTAGTGTTCGTAGTTGGAGATTAGTCTTTCATCTGAAATGTAAGGGAAGGTTTGTCAAAGGCACAACTTTTTAGAGATTTGGCTATATCCCTTTATTTCAAAGATTGTAGAATTTTATGCACTGAGATTGCTCTTATTCTGACATAAGTGTCTTCCCATCCTTTGTAGTTTATATATTTTAATTAAAACAAATGAAAAACCGCAACTTATTTTACATTCTTATAATACCTACAAGTATTGGATACCACTTCACTACAAATTCTGCCATTTCACATTGAAATGAAACCCCTATTTACATCTCCTCTGTACCTCTGCGTTTTTCGAGTCTCTGCTTTGGGAATCAATCACCCTGCAACTCGGTTAAGTGAACAGTTTCTACCCTGACTATTGAAGTAACTGTCAGTCGCCCCAGGTACCTCTTCACTGTGTATTTAATGATATTTTGACTAAGCAACTCTGATAAAAGCGTCTATTTTCTGTCTTATGCTTAGCTAGATTAATTAAACAAGTACAGTATAGATTGCACAAAAGAAGTTAATATATATCCCTTCCTTAAATCTCTTCAAAGTGGAATTAGATACCAAATATTTGAACTTTACTATCTGAAGTATTGTGCATTGGTGCTTATGGAAACAAAATAGACTCAGTTGAGATCTTAGCGAGAAGCATAACATAGGGCCTTTTAGCCAAAAGGGGAAAAAAAAAGGAAGTATAACATATGATTTTCAATTAATTCCTGTGGGCATGTATGTGGAACAACAAAATTTTGACCTAGTGAAGTAAAGATATGTTCATTGTTGTTGATGGGTAGGATGGCATATTGGAAGAAAAAGAATACCTTTTCAAATTGGTGCCTTTTGTTAGGGATTGCTGCTGCTAAAGAGAATGGACACTGAATGTGATTGAGTGGGAATTCTAATGATTTTATTAAGGGCCCATTTCTATCTCCAAAAGGTTTTCAGTTTCCTCCTAGTAACTCCTCTTTTTCTCCAAATTCCTCCCTTTCCCTCCCTCCCTCTCATCTTTTTCCTCCCCCACTAATGCAGCAAACCCAATTAATTGTTTCTGAAATTCACAGTGTCTTTCTCAAAAATATCATGGTCCCCTGTAGAGTACAGTATACCAACAATCATTGATGCCATTTTATCAAAGTATAAATTAATGGCTCATTAACATTACTAAATACACTACAATGACTTATACGTGCAGCAAAACTAGGTACAGACATAGCTTTTGTTTCATGAGATAAGAGAAGAGAGTATTTTTTCTTCTTTTGGTTAAAGAAGAAGCCTGAAATTCAAAATTCTATTTCAAACAGAATATTTTAAAGGTTCAACACAAACTTGAAAACTTTAGAGTTATCAAAATCATTGATTCAATATGGTAGTCCTCAAATGGAGACAGTATCATCAAAGTGTGAAACATGGATGATAAGTTTGATTGGCGACGATTTTACCCATATTTGAAAAGAGAATATGTCGTTTTCTGGCCACATATCCAGTTCTGGGAAGTTTTATCTGAGGTAACTTTCGTTTTATCTTTTACTATTTCGGTTTGTTACTTTTGTTATTCAAACCTATGTTCTGGGGTTGTTTTTCCTTTAGTTTTGAGTGGCTGTTAAGGCTTTTGCATGAGTGATATTGGTTAGATTTCATGTCCTAATCATCTTTGATAGTTCCCTGTCAGCTTCATTAACTCAAGTTCTTATTCAGTTGAACACAATAATTAGGCTATTCTAGATTGTCACAGCTGCAATTCTCCACAATTATTATAACTTTAACAAAATTGCTCGTCCAACTACCATATGGTATAAGTGGAAATTATGGGAAAATTATAAAATAATTATGAGTAAATTTCCATCTGAAATTGAACTGTGATTCATATGATTGCTACAATTTTCTTGTTCCCACACTAATGTTATCATGGATAACAGTATTCTCTGTCAAAACAGAGGTGTTTGATGTTAGGAAATATCAGTTTATTTTTTCAGGGGGAAATGCAGAAAAATGAAAACTCCAGATCCAATTTGTACACCAGACCCAATGACATAGACACAGCTCTCCTATAAAAGTTGTTAGTGCTTTCCTTGTTTTCTTATAGTTACAGCCATATTCTTTTGCATATTTAAGCATAACAGCACATTTCATTCAATTTATTTAAGTGTTTCGGGCTTCAACTGGCTTCAGAAAAATATGTTGGCGTTTGTGAGTTTGGGTGTCCTATCTCTATCAGTTAAACTTCATGATTGTTCACCTGTTTTAGAATTGATTTTGTTCCCCACAACCATCAAATAATAAAGTAGTTTAGTTTCATTATTTTGCTTTACTTTTGAATCAGCAAAGTTGGTTTAAATCATGGCATGTTTGTGAGTTTTTCATCATTAAGAGTTTGAATCTTGTGACCTACAAGCACACTTTAAGGTTCACAGGACCAACTACGTTTCCCATCTCAACAGATAGATGGAAGTTCAAGTTCAACAATTACTGAACTGGGTCAAATTTACTCTCTCTCTCTCTCTCTCTCTTTCCCTGTTGCAGAGACAAACAGAGAAAGAAGAAAGAAGGAAAGGGTAAATGCTTTTTGTTATCTAGGAATTCCTATTGATAAACTAAGTTAATTACTATTGAATGAGTTGATAGCTCGAAAAGACATTGATTTGGACCCATTTTGTCACTTTGACTTATCGTTGTTTTTATCATAACTCTGTTATTTAATATTGAAGTGCATCTTCTTTATGTTAGCTACAGTGGAGTGACCTTTATTTAGATTAACATTTCTCTTTGGTGTTGCATGCATATATATAGAATTCATCGCCATGAAGACTGCGTAGGGATGCTGGGGAAAAACATCAGATTCAACTATATATCTAACGAATACTTGAATTGTCATGTACAACGTTTAATCTTGAACTCTGAGGGAATTGTGGGTGTCCCATTTGTGTGAAGCATGTTCCTTGTGCATGATAAATCTGATCTTGTCCTTTTTACCTCGTCTCCTGTAGCTCCAAATTGACCATAATTATAGTATTCCCTACTCCAACTGTAACTGATTTGTATAGAACTTCCCAAATTTAGAACCACAACTGAGATCTGTTTGACTCTGTTGCAGGTTTGGTCATTCACTCTTATGAGGATTTTATCATACACCACAATGAAAAGAGGCCCCCCCATATATACTATTTGAGAATGTGCAGCCAGCTCTAAGAGGTGAAGTTGTAGCAAACACCTTTATTTAAAAGGCTCTCTCAATTTGATGTTATGGTACAAAATCTTATTGAGGGTGTGCCCTAGAGTTGGGAACAGAGTGAAAAAAAAAAGGAAAAAGAAAAAGGTGAATGAAGGAGTCAAAGGTGAGATCTTCCTTAGAAGAAAAAGCAGTCAAAACCAATCATGGTGCACCCAATCATAGTGTATAGAATCTCTAGTTGAAATGTTGATGAGTGAGAATCAAACATGGCCTTAATTAAACCCCTTTTTTATTTTTTTCCCATAAAAATGCACCATGTTTGCACAAGCTTATTTTGATTTTAAAAGAGGACCATCGTTTGTTATAGATGCGTTGGATCAGGTGAGGGTGAGTCATGCATAGAACCAAAAGGGGAAAAAGGTTTTGTCGAAAGTGAAAGAAAGAAAGGTTGGTGGCCTACTCGGCTGAAAAGCCAAAATACTTTCAAGGAGATGTTTTGGAGAATAAAAAGCTTTTTTTAAATAAAAAAAAAAAAATTTGTTGAGTGGAANTTAAAAAAAAAAAAATTGTTGAGTGGAAGGTGATATTTTTGTTTGAAGCACACAAGACAAGGACAAGCAATGAAACAAATTAAGTTGTAAGTTAATTCCATAACATTTGGTTTAGGTTTAGGAGTACATGACATGTCTCAAATTTGGTGTTTCCCAATCCCTTCACATGCTGGAATGCGAATGCATGTGCAGCATACTTTGATTTGATCCAACCACATGCTCCTAACATATTAATATATATATATATATATATATATATATATATATATATATATATATATGTAGTCTAATTATAAAAAATATATAAATATTCAACAAATACATTAGCCCATAAATCTAACTTCTATTTAGCCCATGTAAATGACCCTTAGAAACTAAATGAGTCCAATTCAACTAATGAAAATAATATATCAAACATAAAAAATAAAAAGAAGACAAATTCTCATGGTCCTCTACTTTGGTAAATCCCCAAATTGAAACATCCCAAAACACAACCTCAACCTCCCTTGAAATGTCTCTCTTGGAAGCAAGCCCCAGAAAATGTGCTCAAATTCAAGGCAANACCTCAACCTCTCTTGCAGTGTCTCTCTTGGAAGCAAGCCCCAGAAAATGTGCTCAAATTCAAGGCAAATATTCTCTTCTATCTCGCCCTCCTGTCTCTCTCTCTCTCTCTCGCCCTCCTTCTCTCCACCGCTCTCTTCCTCGCTCTCTAGCCCTCCTCCTCTCCGACGCTTTCCTTCCCAAATCAGGCCAAAAAAAAAACTCTCTGATGCTTCCCTACCCAAACCTGACAAAAAAAAAAGATTAAAAATGTATGTGTTTCTTAAAAGGAGACACGTTTAGCGTTTCGGAACTATCTTCAAAATGGGTACGCCCCCCAATTTACCGTTTCGGTGCTACAGATCTTAACATCATACATACAGACAAGACAACCATGACAATGCAACACACTTCCCAATCTGGTTGAATTCTTGTACCATTCCTAAAACTTCTTTCTGCACGTATATCAAATACAACTCTGCTATTTGATAGGCCCTAAATCATATGGGTATTTAATTTTTTTTTATTATATAGATAATTTTTTTTTAATTTAATATTGTATAAGTTATCAGGACGTATTTTTATTTTTTCTTCTAAACTGCTCAAGGAGTTTTTTTTTTTTTTNTTTTTTTTTGGGCTACAAATGGAGTATAAGTATTACAGTTTTTGTTTTTGTTGAGGCTCCATGTAAGTAAGATCTTAGTGGGCCTGGACTCTGGAGCCTGTAACGGCCCATCAGCTACAGTATATTATAAACGTAGCAGCCAAAGCCTATTAACGGTCCTAAGAGACTATAACCAACTCTCTCATCAGCCATGGATCGCATCGTTAATTTTAAGTTTGGATTGTTTAAAATTTGGATCTGGTTTGTATAAACTTAAATTAAGACTTGAATTTTGAAGCCAGTTTTAAAGATTGAACTTTTTTTATCCAACTCTGATTTGGGTTGGCCCGTTTAGTAATCGGGCCTAATGCAGACTTAATAATAATAATAACAATAAAAGAAGCTATGCCTTCTAATAGATCCTATCCTAGAAGTGGTNTTGGATCTGGTTTGTATAAACTTAAATTAAGACTTGAATTTTGAAGCCGGTTTTAAAGATTGAACTTTTTTTATCCAACTCTGATTTGGGTTGGCCCGTTTAGTAATCAGGCCTAATGCAGACCTAATAATAATAATAACAATAAAAGAAGCTATGCCTTCTAATAGATCCTATCCTAGAAGTGGTACGGGCCTATGGCATTGGGCATTTTCTGTATCCTTCCTAATTAATGTGTAGAAAAATCTTCTTCTCCTTCAATTTAATTTCATAATGTGTTTATTATCAATAAAAGAGTTTTTTGAAGAGGAGATATTCAAACAATTTTAAAAACAAAGAAAGAAATACGACTTAAAATCATATGTTGATGCATGTCTTGTTTTTGATAAATGTTTTTTAATGACGACACTCTCTAAGAAGACAATTTTGGTTGAAAAATGTCTGCCATTATATTCTTCTTATGAAAAGTAGAAAGAACTAATTAATTCGGAAGGTATGTGTGTTGAATTAAAAAGATAAAACGAAAGAAGATCATAAAATCTATTGAAATGAATATTTAATTAATTATGCCTTGATACATGACTTAATTGCCACTCAATTTTCCTTTTGGTGCAAAGAACACCATCATCATTTTTGTGTGTGTGTGTGTGTGTGTGTGTGTGATGATATTCATATATAGTTGTTAACTAACATTAATCGCACAGCTAGCGTATAGACCCCGGTGGAGAATAGACGCAGGTGGTCAAAGAAAAGACTCAAACTCAACATACTGTAACCTTTCCTTAAAATTACTAATAGGCGTTTACTTTGACCATTAGTCTTCCGTGTTACCAAACAGTACCAACTACGTACCAAGTCTCGTCTCTATTACTCTAAATCATAGTGGAAAAACTTTTCAAATCTGAAGGCCATACATATATATATATATATATATATTATATAATTAATCAGTCTATACTCTTGGTTAAAAGGCATATATTGTTTATTTATAGAATAAATTCAAAGCTAATATGCTCCAAACATTCTATTAAAAACATTTTATTTAAGGTGTGTCTAATTAATAATAAAAATAATGTTTCTTGGTGCATTAGTTTAATTAACAGCAGTGCGAAGCATATAAAACCAATTGAAGAAATTCCACCTGCTACAGTACCAAATTTTGCAGGCATTATCCTGTTCATTAGCTGAAATTGGGGTTCTAGAGAAAAAAAGGATTTGATTTTGTTGAAGTCGGTGACGAAGGTTAAGACTCAAGAGAGTAGTAGCACGTGGTGGACCTCTATAATGCATGTTTTTGTGAGCAACAAGGTATAGTGACGGATCAAAAAGTGAGGCATGGCCATGGGCACACATTACACAAGGGGATACTCCTTCTCCTTCCTTGTCCATCAATAATCACAGACACAAGGATTGAGAGTGCTTATCATATTCAACCCAACCCTACCCAACCCAATAATTAATCATTCAAAATATATAATGCACATATATAAAGTTTCTGCATAATCTAGTGATGACCATTTCCATAAAACTCGTCGTTCCGTGATTGTTCTTACTCACTAGTATTAAATGCTAAGCCTAAATAATAGTTACTCATGTCATGGCATCTCACTACTAAAGCAGCATTAAACGCATGCTGCCCATAATGAAGACGGCTGCTACTGCTAGACGTGTTCTTATTTTCTAGTCTTAGGTCAAAGTCTTTCACCACGTGTTCACCCCCAATACTGTTTTCTTACCTGGCGTTTTGAGTTGTAGCCCCGCTTCCGTTTGTCGTTTTTCCCTGATTGAGTTATCCGCTAATTATATGTCCTCTTACTTTCCTGTCGTTTAATTATTTAGGCTCTACCTATGGGATATGTTTGTGATGAAAAAGAAAGGGTATATATGGTGGGTTCCAAGTTAATGGAATATATATATATATAGTGTAAAAAGAAGATGGAATTTTGGTATATATGTGTTAGATCTTCCTAGTTGAGCAAATACAGCTTGCACGCATCAAAATCGGCATACGTAACAAGTTGCGCAATGGCAATTAATGGCAACTTGTTCGTATCCCCAACTTGTATTAGGTTAAACTCCAATACCCAGTAGCACTCGGTGGTTTCCTCCATCTTCTTTTTTAACTATGCACTGCCTTAAAAAATTGACCCATTGACCCATCATGCCAACTAGACTCAAAGGCTTCCGAAACCTAATATAAAGGCCACGAAATGTTTAACTCCAACAGTAAAAACTAACAAAAGAAAAAAAATCAGTGTGAGGAAAGTTTGACCCATTCGCCTGTTATCCCTTCTGTTAACCTAATTTCTGAGCAAAACCAAATAAAAATATCTATCATAGTTAACAATCTCCAACAATTTAAACTAAAACCCAAAAATAAAAGAGTACTAAGAGGGAAGTTTCTTGATGGTTTCGTGGAAAATTCGAGAAAAAAATGATGCTTATCCAATCTCATTAAATTGGTCTAGCACGAAGGAAACAAGAGGGAGCAGCTGAATACGTATAGGAGAAGGGATTGTACTCAAGCCTAATGTTTATTTCAGAAAACCAGCTGGCTAAGAAGACAGGCTATAAAGTGTGATGTTGCCAATCAAGGATCGATCCTTGTTTATGGTTGATGATTTATTCTTTAGTGATTTGAGAAATGAAAAACCTGGGACACCTTTTTAATTCGTTAGAAAACTGGGGCATGGCTGTTTGTTGAATTGGATACCATTCACACTAGATGCTACGAGTGTGATAGTCACACAACCTCTCAATCTCTACACTAAAATTAATTAAGCGTATAATAATTATGATTAAAAGAAGCTAGTGTTACCTTTTTCTTTTTGAGAAAAAGTAAAGCTTTACAACTCATAAAATTACAATGATATAGATAGTAACTAGATTATATTTTCCATCAACACTTGAGGCAAAAGTGATTGTCAACTTCCTGGAATGATATATTGTACCCATCCAAACATCCTAACCATTTAATAGTATTTAATTTTTTTTAGATGCATGACTTAACTAAGTTTAAATCTTAATGCATGTGTAATGAGAGAACGTCAAAGTTATGAGAGAAAATGAACATCGACAAGTTCTTATCCTACCTAATAACATTAATTAATATTTATGGCAATCTATCAGTTATCGTAAATTAGGTTGCCACAAGTAAATTAGCTCGAATGTTCCATCTCCTAGCTAGCCATAAGTAGAGGCGCAGACCCACATGCAGTACACCCGTGAGTACCAGGGTACCAGTCATATAATCAATGGCTACTAAATAATAAACCAGATGGTCTAACTAACATGAAGTGAATTGTATTTGATTAATGGACAATCTTAAATCTTTAGTTTACACTTTGCACCCTGCACTGCAGTCCCCACCTCTCCCCTCTGCTTGGCGAGTTTGACCTTTTAAATAATAACAATCACGAATATACGAAATTGAGACAGATAGTATATATATATGACCAATGTTATTAAATTAAATGTGTTACTTAATTATTACCAAGTTATTTCCCGAAAACTCAACATTAATATATAAAGGGCAGGGTGTATGATTAATTTCTTCTATAAATGCCAATGTCAATCGGTAAAATTAAGAAAAACTACGTACAAAAATGTTTTTTTCCTTTATTTTAAGGAAAATTCGGAAGAGGACCGTCTTATATATAGTTGACAAGCCATCTATGAGTGACAAGGAATTGGCAAGAAATTGAAATGAATATGGAGTTTTACTTTTACCCAATGAATCCTTATCCAACGCAAATAGATGACAATCACTTACCTGAAAACGGCATTACATAATATAAACTGCTCCCACCTGGCTTTCGCACACGCTTTAAGACTTAACGTACGCGTTTAAAATTCAAACGGCAAGAACTGAGATTAATTGTTTTGCAAAAATTCTGCGCTTTACTTTGACTTTTTTAATTGGCCATTATTTATTTTACCATGCATATTATACTAATTATTTTCTTTATTGGTTATTCGATCGGCGTATGGAATAATATATATATATATTTGGGGAAGATGCAAGGTAATAATAAGTGATCCAGAGTCAAAAAAGGGTTTGCAGTTGTGGACAAATTAAGATGAGGAATATCTTGAACAGGAACAGTGTTTTTCTCTTTCCTTGGTTCTCTTTTCAGTTTTCATTTTCACATAGTATAGTTTCCAAGACTTTCCAGCTGGAGAGGAGCTGCAGTGGAAAATTGTAATTAACAAGGCCACGAGCTTATTGCCAAAAAAGTTAACCGTTGTACCATATGAGCTTGTTTTCCCAGTGGGATATCAACTTTTTTCTCTTGCAGTTCACACCAACCTTTGCTTCCGGCTTTGATATGATGTGTCGGTAAACTAAACTAACGCTATCCCATCCTTCACTCTAACACCAGATTATTCAATTCTTCATTGGACACATCTAATTAAAGCGAGTTCCATATATAGAAAGTTTGCAAACTCATTGTTTTCTAATTCCTATTTCTTGTACCTTTTAGGGTTTATTCCTCAACCTGGATTATAATTTGATTATACCCCTAACATGAGACTTGTGCTTTACATACATTACCAACTTAATTAAACGATTTAGGGAAAAACGTTTTGGTTAGTATTAGTATTTGAAGTGAGGAATAGGATAATACAAATCGAAATTTGATCCCAATGAAATAGTTTTAGAGGGGAGAAAAATAAAAGAAATAGTTAGTGGGGAGGCAACCAGTCCATGTATTATTATTGTGGCCTATCAATTTCTAACCTGTCCCAGTCCCACCAAGAACTAGAAAAAAACATCCAAAAGTCGGTTCAGTTAATTGAAGGTGTGTTTAGCATAACTTGGGATTTTGTTATTAAATATAGGTTAACACTGAATTATTCAGTTTCTCAACTTTTCACATCAACACAATATCTAATTTTAGGTTTAATTTTAATTAAGAATATCCCTTTCTTTTTGGGTTAAAGACCCGTTAAAGCAATGTAGATTAGAAACTCATTGGCCTTGTAAATTGTAGTTGAATTTTGGATAAAATTTAAGTAAAATTGTTTAAGTGCTTTTAGTGTTGTTCTTTTATTAAAATATAATATGTATATTACTTTTTACATCTTAGTGTCACTTTACCTATATTAAAACATTTTGTTAAATAGTGTTAATAAACACAATAAAATTCATGAAAAACCAAAAAAAAAAAAAAAAATACAAGAATTGTGGTTGTCTNAAAAAACACAAGAATTGTGGTTGTCTTGGTCCCACCCCTGGTTGTCATTGCTTGAGGCTCTATAATTCTTCTAATCCCACTGCACAAGAAGAGAGGAGAGGAATTTAAATTTTACAAAGATCTCAAATTCTCCAAGAACACAAATCGGTGTCTTTGCTTTTAATAATTTACTTAATTTTTTTCGTCTACACCTTTCAACTCCATGCTTTTATGCTACCTCAAATAATTCTACCTTGATGACATTTCTACCTCAAATAGATGCCGGTGAGGAAGGCAGATGTGATATGAGTATGGCATCACCGTATCATACTAACCGGGCACCACCAAAAAGTCGTGTGCTAATAGGGAAAAACCAGAGAGTTAAGATGTTGTGTTCTAAGTTTTAACAGCAGGAACGGTGAAATAACGTGAGAAAGGTAAAAAGAGGATAAGGTGGTGATATAAAAAATAATACGCCATTAAAACGAAATATCACCACAAGCATCTAAGGCTTTATCCTTGAATCTTCTCCCTCGTCTGTCAGTCCAAAATGTAATTTATTTTGTTTTAATACATGGAAGCAATTAGTCAGAGTCTTCCTCTCTGTCTCCCCATAAAAGCCCCTCCCACTTCCTTTTTGTCTTCCATACCCACCCACGTCTCCTTCTCCAAAACCCCTACAACAGATTTCTCTTCGCACATTCTCAAACCCGCACATAATAATTTAATAACAAAATCAACTACAACTGCAAATGTCCTCCATCTCCTCCCCTTTCCCTGCCTGCTTCCGCTCTTCACCCACCTCCGACGACCACCATCACTTTCATCCTCCTCCGCCGCCACCGCCGCCACTCTCCACCAACCCCAACCTCACCACCTATCTCTACCACACAGATATTGGCCTTGTTTCCCTCACTTGGTCGCGCTCCATTCTCGGTCGCTCCCTCCATGTCCACCTCCATCACCACCTATTTGATTCACCTCCCGTTCCTTCTCTTACTTCCTCTTCTTTTCACCTCCACATCAAGTCCTTCCTCTTCTGGAAAAAGCATGGAGTCAAGAAGCTTTCCCCGAATACCCACATCTTCTGGAATCTTTCTAAGGCCAAATTTGGGTCCGGACCTGAACCCCATTCCGGCTTCTATGTTGCCGTCGTTGTGGACAAGGAAATGACCCTTCTAGTCGGCGATTCAAGAAAGGATGCGTTCGCGAAAACCAAAGCCCAGGAACCCAAGAATACCCAATTTCTTGTTCTGAAAAGGGAGCATGTCGTAGCCAACAAAATCTACACTACAAGAGCTAAATTCGGAGGCAAAATGAGAGACATACAAATTGATTGCGGTTACCGGGACGATTCCAGGCTCATTTTCAGTGTAGACGGCAAAAAGGTATTGCAGATTAAGCGATTGAAATGGAAATTTAGAGGTAACGAGAGAGTGGAAGTGGATGGGGTACCCGTTCAGATCTCTTGGGATGTCTACAATTGGCTATTTGAGAAAGAAAACAGTGACGGGCATGCGATTTTTATGTTCAAGTTCGAAGAAGAAGATGAAGAACGAGATAAGGAATTAGGGGACAAAAACATGATGAATTTGTGGACGCAGCAAAATTGGAATTTGGGGATCAGTGGGTCTTATGAATGGGGGAAAATGGGTAAGAGCTTTTCCTCATCGTCTGTGTCACTGTCATCGTCGGCGGGGTCTTTTGGTGCAAGTTCCTCTGTGCTGGAATGGTCAAGTATGGAGGAGAATGAATTGGTCGTTCCAATTGGATTTTCTTTGCTTGTTTATGCCTGGAAAAGGTGAACCATCAACATAGATTTGGGTGCTCTTTCCTTGGATTTTCTTTTCTTCTGCAATTACTGCTACTAACCAGTTAGATTTTTCCCCCACTAACCTCATTTGTTTGGTGAACATAGAGACATTGAATAATTCTACTTAGAACAAGCATATGACAATCTATTGCTAGATTCATACATGTAGATCTCACAGATTCTGAAGAAAAACCTATTACTAGAACCAAAGTTATTAATTATTTTTTGTTCATTGTAATGTAAAATTTTCGTACTCCAGTTTCATCTTGTGAGAAGCCAATTGATTAAGCATAATACAAAAGATTTGCTTTCATTTTGTCGTCATTGTTTTCTGAACAAGTTAGTGGAAACTCCATAAGTTGTGCTCTTTCTCTTTTGATGAAGCAAATTGTTTGCGCTTGTGTTGAGGTGTGCTTAGCAGTGGGGTTTTGATTGGAATAGTTATCGTGGTGCGCCTTCTAAGTGTTCGACCAAATGACAGGCGTGTGAAAGATGACTTTTTCTGTTTTGGCTAGCTAAGAACTAAGAATCTAAGATTATAGAACGCCGTGACAGGGAGTAACCGTCAATTTGGTTGACCGAGTCCACCTAGAATCGAATATTCAATTGAACGGTTAATATCAGTTGACAGCACAACAAGTCGGTGTTTTTTGTTTTTGGGGAATTGCTTATTTGACTAGAAAAAAAAAAGTCCAAAGAATAATGTTAAACCGCCTGGTTTGTGGACGTGAGCATAGGGAAAAGAGAAATAATGGCTGATAGGAAACTGCAGGGGATGGAAATGGCCAAGACGATTAGTTGCCTCAACTAGAGAGTGGGTTGTAAGGTAATGTTGACCATAATATGGGCCACACCAGTTTCTTTTCAATTTAATCTAGACTCTTTAATTTTATTATTTAGTGTTGTATTAAATATTTTACAGTTTATATGCAATAATTGTTTCTTTTGTTTAATGGATAAAAAGATTCCAATAATATCAGTCTCGTTANGACGATTAGTTGCCTCAACTAGAGGGTGGATTGTAAGGTAATGTTGACCATAATATGGGCCACACCAGTTTCTTTTCAATTTAATCTAGACTCTCTAATTTTATTATTTAGTGTTGTATTAAATATTTTACAGTTTATATGCAATAATTGTTTCTTTTGTTTAATGGATAAAAAGATTCCAATAATATCAGTCTCGTTAATACTAGAGAAATATAGTGTGGTTGCCGGAGATTAATCCGGGGTGAATCACAAATTAGGAAATTTTTACTGTGTTTTCCTCATTTTCTCCGTTGTAAAGATTTCGATTTTAGTTTCTATCCAATGATTAGTCGGGCGAAACCCGAACACCGGTGAGAAACCAATAAAAAAAAAAAAAAAAGATTCCAGCTTCTATCCAATAATAGAGTTTGGGTGAAAATGTTTGTGTTGGCGTCTCTATCGTAAAATATTAGATCTTTTCTTGTTATAAAGGAAAGCAAATTACGTAATCTTGATATTAAATTGTTCTTCATATCTTTCCCATTGGACAAACTTGTTATTGATCAACACGCACGTGCATGCACACAATTCTTTTCATGGCTAAAAGGTCGATCGACTATTTCCAATATATAATTTCAATTTAGGAGTTATTTAAAATATTTTTAATCAATTTCTAATATATTATTTTACGATTGAAGTACTAAAGGCTTCACATAATTAATTCAAAAATGAAAGTAAAATGGAGTCTCTACAATTGTTGATACCAGAACTTTGATCAAGATTATCATGTTAATAATATATTTTACTAGTTCAATTCAAACATGAAACCTCGTCAACTTGTTAATAAGAGTACAAGTAGCAACTTTGGTTTGCAACAAGAAGGATAAGGATGCTTTTCATGTGGGCAAGAGTTTAAAAGTAGGGAAAAGAGCGATGCATCTATATCTATATAAACAAAGTCAAATTCATTTTCAGTACAAACAAGCGTATTGTGCTTTCGGTTGCTTTGCAATGCAGTTTCACATTTGTTTCGCTGCGCAACGCAGAAAAGTAGAGGACACAAAATGAGTGTTAGGATTTTCATCTAAGCCGACAATTAAGACTTTTTTAACTGCTTCTCCTTCAGATTTCATGTGCTGGAGCTGGACCCCCACAAATTAAAAAATGACATATTAGTCGCTACGGCACAGAGCAGCGGGGTAAAGGGTGAATTTTTATATTGCATCTGCTTCCCTTGTTGATTAACGATTTCATTGATTAAACAATAATCATACATACAATTCTACTTTCTAGAAAAGCACATGGCGTGAATTTGACTGCAGAGATATACTTATGGGCCATCAAGGTTCAAGTACCAGTCTTTCTTAGACTTATTGGCATATTGTAAGTGTTGAGTCCTCATCATTATCATCTTCATCATACTCTCACACACACACACAAAAGTGTAGTCTTAGAATTGGAAAGCCCAGTAAGCAAGTAAGGGCTAGAACCATGCTCCCAAAAAACTAAGAATAGTAAGAATTTTTAAGTGCTCTGATTGATAAACTCCTGCATAGAATTAACATGCGGTGATTACAACTAAACATCGAAAGCCCATGAGCACAATAAGCGCAAGTCCAGAAGAGCAGGACCAGCAAAACTTGCTCCTCTCTGAACACGGAAATTCCAGCTTTCAACTTACTTTTTACGCATGACACTTCCCATCACAAGTGCTCATAGCGTTTTACCATCCAATTTGCAGACCTCACTGTTGAAGACAAAGTTATATTGACTACACCAGGGAAACTTGAGAAAAGATCTTCCATGAGAACCCTCACTCAACCTTCCTAGTTCCTACTAAGGCTGCGTTCGGTATGATTAAGGAGAAAAAAGCTAATGGAGTAACATTTTCATAAGGGTGCAAACATTACTTTAAATATCTATAGGCACTCTGTTTTGTTCTTTTTGAGCAACGAAACATACATAAAGAGAAAGAAAAATTTACCCAATTAGATTAGACTCTACATTACCCTCAGTACCTCAGTTCTCCATTTGGATACCCTGATTTACACTTGTTTGGTCTACAGATCTTTTAGCCAGATGGGGAACGTGAATTCGAAACCCTTTTACACTTCACAACATAAATATACACTATCTTACACATACCATACCATGCCATATCTGTTAATGTAAATCAACCGAGTCGAATAAGTAGCTTAAGATAACCTGCTATCAGAAACTGCAAAATGTAGAACATAAAGATTTTCTCATTCACTAAAGAAAGAAAGAAAGAAAGAAAGCATTTCAAAGAGAACAGAGACGGTGCAACCATTCCCTAGCAGCTATTTCCACACTACGAAAGATATACAGCAATAGAAGAAAGGTGGAGCAGATACTATAGTTCCTTTCCTGCTCATCTTTGTCTGTTTACATGATTCTAAAACTCCCAAGTTTCAGAACCTGACTCCCCCCTGAAAACTTTACTTTATCGTCACGGTTGAGGTTGAAGAAGTGTGAATCAAAGACGAAGACTGAGTAAGACAGCGTCTTTGGCTACTATTTTTAATTGCTGTACTTGATGGGCGAGATGACAAGGGAGGATTGCAAGAAGTCTCATACCTGCTAGACTGGCTCCTCAGTTTCTTCTTTTCTCCTTCCTGACCCCTATCTTCTAATGGGACTTGTCGAACCTTTGTTTCATTTAGCCCTGGCGGAAGAACACAGTTGCAGAGAAGACCTAGATATTCAAAAGCACAACTCAGAAATCTATTATGTTTGAAAGGAAGAACATAAGAAAAAAAAAAAAAAAGCAGCTAGTNAAAAAAAAAAAAAAAAAAAAAGCAGCTAGTGATTCAAATATTGATCTAGAAGCTGGCAGGATAGCCCTGTTCTCACTTCATCCATGTCAAATGACCCATAATAAATATATCTTCGTAAATTCTCTTCATTGAATGTATGTACTTTAAACTACTAATCAATTAACAAAAACAATTCTATTTAGAGTTCAATTTCAGAAAAGGAAATGGAGACCAATTCTAAATTCTAACATTAATTACAAGTTAGGAATAAGTTTCAGAAGCAAGGGTTCGCATGAGACATAGCTCAACAATCATTACCCAAGAAGAAACGTCAACAAAGTTCATTTTTTCTGCAGCTAGTACTGGGGGCAGATTTTAAAATGACTTCTTTGTAGTAAAAATGAAAAAGAAATTTGTGACAACAGAAAAAACTTCTTATTGAAGCTGCCTAAATCTTGACAACATTTGAGCCAAAAACTAATGCAAATAATCAGTATGAAAGGTAAGAAGCATATTCTTCAGTCTATTGCTTACCAAGTCGAGCCAGTCGATTTACCCAACGAGGGATTGACTTTCCTGTTAATCTAATACAAACATCATTACAGAAGTGGTTGCAGTTTTTTGTGATAAGATGATACGTATTTCCAGAGTACTCCTCAGCTAATTTTTCCATAAATGCCCGAACCTCTTTCGGGCCAAGATCTGTTGTTCCAATGAAAATTGATTTTCTGAAAGTGAAGCCAGGACAGTGCCTCGGTTCCACTTCAAAAATCCCTGTAGTTTCATGTTCATGTGCTCCAAATGCATATTCAACACCATGAACTGCAACAAATTAAAATCATTAAAGATTGTTTCAAGTGGTCAACAGTCAACACCTAAAGTAAAATTTTAGTTAAACCAGCATAAAATTATATTTCCCTGGTGCTCATACAGAGGAATGCCAAAGATAATGACAAATATACACCATTTCAATCAGCCGAACAACCCCAACTAAGACAACTAAACCAGAAGACTAAACTAGAGTTTAGTAAGAACAGGTTTTCCTTTTCTCAGTTTTCAAACAACGTGGAGAACAATCATTAAAAATTTATCACCATCACTTGTCCCCCCTCCTACCTAACCAACATCATAATCTCTAGTTTGGATTCTGGAAACTGGTCTTGCAGATATTACATCTAAACTATTGTGGTTTTAATGTTTACCCCCAATTGAATATCGAACTCAACTAAGCATGAATCCTGTAATTCCTCTACGATATTATATCAGATTAGAATTCAAATTTTTTTTTTAAAAAAAAAGGAAAAAAAAATAACCCCAAAGAACAAAAATATCATTCCTTTATTTTATAATCTTATTGGTTAACCCAAACAAAGAATACAGATTGCATCACGTAAATGATAATCGTAACACAACCACGGATCTGAACTGAAAATTCAGAATTCAAGTTCAAAATAATCTCGTGCTAAGACATCAAATCACAAAATATTTGGGTCTTTTGACAAAGGTAGGAACACTGTTGGTGATTTCCAATTACCCAGATTTTCATTTCGTTTCCAAGCTTCCTTGGATAAAAAGAAACAGAAACTGGACATCAAACAAAGAAACCAGCAGAGGATGAATCGGGAAAGAAAAAAGCTTTGTTTACCTTGAACACCGGAATGGTAGACTCCGAGGCCAAGCCAGTAGGCATACCCATTAATCGGCGTGAGATCATAGACGTTCAAGTAAACCGGAACCGTGCCAAGCTTCTTCTTCCGCGGCACCATTACCATTTTACACAACATTATTCCTTTTCTTAGGATTTTTTCGCATAAACTTGAAACAAAATCAAAAGTGGGCAATTTACAGGGATCACGGAGTTGCGTTCTGTATATGGCTACGCAAGGGTAGCGGCAAAGGGAAAATTTAGACAAAATCCAAGGGGAGATTGGGAAGCCAAGACCCTCGAAAATCTCTCTTAATTTAATTGATTCTTCTTTCTCGTTATAAGTTCTTCCCTTAGGAAGAAGAAGAATCTTGAGCCTGGCTTCCACCGGCGGCCGAAAGTGCTTCTCTCCCACCTATAGCTTTTATTGTCCTCGTGCAGAGTAGATTCCTATTGTTATTTAAAATACGTTTTGAATTTAATTAATTTATTTTAATTTAGGAAATTCTAAAAGGTTTGGCATGCAACCGAATTAAATACGCCCCGCAAGTTTGGGAAATAACGAAGCTACCATTTACTGTCTCTCCGTGTTGCTGTTTCATTTGCCAGATAAATTATTGTATTCAGTGAAATTTACAATGAAATCCAGCAAATTGTGGGATACAATATAGAGCAACAAAGCTTGACAGTCTTCAAACTCCCCGATTTGCTGTTTTCAGTTTGCTATATATGGAAGTTCTCTAACCCGGTGAAGATATAAGTCAGAGTATGACAAATTTATAATAATTTGAATAATCTTCAACGTAAAATAGTGGAAATATGAAGAATAAAGTCAAGTTAATTTTGAGCTTTTATAACGGAAACATATGTGGTAAATACTCATATTTAATTAATATCTTTTAAAATAGTTAATATCTCAAATTAAAAAAATTATTTTCTTATATCTTCAACTAAAAAACTCTAACTTAATTATGTCTAATAATAAAAAAATAAAAATTTTATGATACCACATAGATATGTTATACTATATTGACGTGACAAACATGAGTAATTTTTATATTTTATTATGTATAAAAATAATTTATCTTATTTTTTCAAATAAATTTTAAAACAGTTAACTTATACGCATATCATTCACATATTACTTATTCTCATATAGTATAACATATCAAATAAATAACAAAAAATATCTAAAAAATCTCCTCAAAAAAAATCTAAATAGTCATAAGTCTCCTTATAAAATATCGCTTAAAAATTTTGAGTTGATTGAATTTTTTTTTTTTTTTATTTACATCTAAAGTATCTCTACATCTTTTGGATATGAGACTAATCCCTATTTGAGACGAGAACAGTAACCAATAAATTTCTCCAAATAAATGTGATTTTAATAATTTAAACTTAGAATCTTTGACTTAAAACACCTTGAAACTCAATTTACTTTCACTGCAACTGAAAATTTTCCTTTATTCATTATTCATTGTGCATTATATCATTACATGTGCTTAATGTGTGCTATCTTTTTTTTTTTTTCTTTTTCCTATTACTTAAAAAAATATAAATATTAAAAAATATGAGTCACAATAATTCGACTATATTTAAAGAAATTTAATTAAGAGATAATTCTTCTCTAGAAAACTTGAAAATTTTGATAAATTAAAAAAAAAAAGTACTTTTCAAAATTTATTTTAATAAACAATTATAATCTTTAAATATAAATAAAATAAAATAAAATTTATTTTTTTTAAGTTGTGTGACTAGTGAGTATTCTCTTTAATTAAATAAGCAACTTTTAAAATTTTCTACTGATTGTAATAAAGTGTTGTTTTGGTCGTTCCAAGGTCTTAGAAGCAAGACTACTCTACTAACTACTAACAACTAAGCAAGACACAGGACAAGTCCTTAAAATAATACTGAAACCAGTGCTTACGTCTAGGGATTATAAAAGGAGGATAAAGAATATTTAGGAATTCATAGGGAACAGAGATTCGTTGATAACGATGTTTTAGCCTCTTTTTAAATAAATCAAATGGAAGAAAATTTAAAAAGGTCAAAGAGCAGTGGCATTCTGTTCAGGTTTCAGACTTTGGTTTCCCACACAGAGGCCACAGCCGCAGGCGCATGCGCATGCGCCATGAGCGGCTGAGACGCTGGGTGCAAGGCAGCGACCAGGGGTTCAGGATCGCGTGGCCAAGTCATGCCAGCGCAACGTTATTTTCGGTACTAAAAATATATATAAGAATAAATTTATTTCATAAATTTACAGTTTTTTTAACAGTAAAATTAGAATCTAAATTTTTTTGGGTGATTGTTAAGCTAGGGAAGGAAAGAGAGCTATTATATCAAGTTATAGTATGACTCATATTTTAAAATTGATGTCTTTGCAAAAAAGTCAAAAAATTAAGTTATATAATGTGAATCAAATTTTAACATAGTTGATAAAATTTAAAATTAATTATGTCAAAAAATTTATTATTTATAGTTATTATTAATTCAGCATTTTTTAGTATTGTTATGTTTATACATTTTACAAAAAATTAACTATTTTAACTCATTTATCAAAACCTTAAATCTTTTTAAGAACTTCAAATCAATTTTTATTAAATTATTAAAACATATAAATATAAAATATTGTATAAATCAAATATTTAATTTTGATATATTTATTTAACAAATTAATAATATGTTTACATGCAGTGCTTTTTGGCCATGATGTTAATTGAGCAAAGTGAGAAGTTTTAACGAAGTGGTAATTACAAGATTTCATGATTGCGGCGTGCGTAAAGGGTGAAGGTTCCTTCTTTTTTGGCAATGAGAAGGGTGAAGGTTCCTTAAAAGTGAGGAAGTGTGAAGTGTGATACTGAAGCAAGAAGACAAGTTGAAATTATTATAAGCAGTGCATGTCGGGGTTTGGGAGCCCACATGCAAATCCATTCCCCACCCCTAATTAAAACCATCCAATATCTGTAAGTTTCATTATTTTGGAGCTAATTCCGTACTGAAAAGATGGCCTCCTGTGATGTTTGGACTTATACGTCAATAAATAACGTAAACTTGTACTAATTGACTATATATCAACCGCAAAGCTAGCTAGCTAACTAGCTTTGGAAATAATGGAAGCAATTACAAGGTTTGGTTTTAGAACAGTTAAACCCATAGATAAAACTGATAACCATTTTGTGGTATCCATCAATTATATCAAACAGTTTCGAAGCTATTGGATTACATTGTTTATTTGTGTTGTTAATTTGGTCAAATAATTGCGGGTGATAAAGAAACAGTAACCAGTGCTGTCATTCATTACAAAAGAAACTAATTCGCATCCCACGCTTCTTTTGACCTTTTTCATCATTTTTGTACCAAAAGAATCGATACCACTGTTAATCTATCTCTTTCTTTTCATGATGCTTTGTCCCTCGAATAACTTTGTCAACGTCATGGGATGGTATGGTGTGGGGATAAAAAAGATGGCTTCTATTTATCCAAAAAGCATACTATGAGACACATATATATCAAACCTTCTGTCGAGGATGTTGAAGAAGTAAATTAGGAGGTGTTACTTTGTTTATTCTTGTTTGTGTAATTGAGAATTGACATATATATATGATATAGGCAAACTCATGTGTGCTGTCGTGTATGGTAGCTGCTGTGGCATTTTGTGGGCTTTGCATTTGCATGGTCATGGTCATCGCTACGTCCACGTCCAGCGAAAGATCCCTGTCGTTCAAAGTCTCTACAGCTAGCCACATCCTCAACAACGACCCTGCTTTTGGATTAAGCTCCCCCTAACACCGCTCTCCAACCACTTCACGCAAATACAAATTCAAATTCACAATCCAATACATGTTTTCAGCCCAGCCCATTCCACGGTTTTTGGGCTTATTTCCTCAGCCCATGCTAATCTCAATAGTGAACGTCATGTCGTATATCCGTTTACCGACAAAAGCAGTTGCTGTGGTGTCGTTTATATCACTGTGTCTAAACTAAAACCCTCCTCCATCTCCAACTCCAACTCCTTGCAAGTTGCAACATTACAAAACTGGCGTCCTGAATGGCTCGCCTAATTGGAACTGCTCAAAGAGCGCTGTTTCGTTCTTCTCCATTTTCTTGGGTTAGAACTGTGATTGATTCAAGGGATTCCATATCAAGCTCTCTTTTACAGAGTAGACCTCTCTATGCAAAACCAACGCCTAAATCGCCCTTTGAATCTAACATTCTAAGAATACTCGGTAACGAGATCGAGTACCAGTGCGATTACGCTCCTCCACAACAGGTTCCTACTGTTCTTTTTACCATTGCGTTTTTCCTATTGTTGTCTTGTTCAATAGGAGCTCTGAAGGCAATGTATATACTGGTATCAATTCAGCCATTCACTTCGTTTGCTGCTTCAGTTTCTAGGTTCAATTTTGATTATCTCTTTCCTAATTATGATAAGATGGGAATTCATTCATTCATTCAATCATGAGAAAAAAAAAAAGAGAAGGAATTGATAGAGACTTCTAAAATCATATGATTTTGAAGACAAAAGAGAAAATTCGAAACAGAGAAAATAACTCAACTGAAGTTAGTATACAAGTGAAGAAAGCAAGAGGAAAGAAAGTTGTTAGTAGTTTGTATGACTCTACTTACATTATGTACTCTTCAACTGTAATCAATAGGTTTTCACTTTTTTGAATCTCAGTAAACAAGGATAATACATTCAATGTTGCTTACTTCTTCCTTCTCACATTTTATTGCTTTTCTCAAAGATCATGCTTGTCACTGAATCCGATTGTAAATGCGATCCCTAGTTATTTTAAAAAAAAAATATTGTCTCTTCCTAAATTATGCAGCCTGTGAAAAAATTCAATTCATTTACGGTTCAAGATATACCGGGTGAGCAGTGGATCACAATGAGGGGAAAGTTTGGGGACAATGAAGACATTAAAATTGAAGCAACCATGTTTGATGGGTTTGAACACGTTCCTAAGCTTGGAGATGACAGTTCTGGGGTAAATGTGCGTCTTNAATATTGTCTCTTCCTAAATTATGCAGCCTGTAAAAAAATTCAATTCATTTACGGTTCAAGATATACCGGGTGAGCAGTGGATCACAATGAGGGGAAAGTTTGGGGACAATGAAGACATTAAAATTGAAGCAACCATGTTTGATGGGTTTGAACATGTTCCTAAGCTTGGAGATGACAGTTCTGGGGTAAATGTGCGTCTTCACATTAGCCTACTCGTGGATATTTCAAAGGCGGAAGGTGGCAATGAATTGGAATTTGTCTGCTCAGCATGGCCAGAGAGTTTAGAGGTTGAGAAAGTTTATGTACTAAGACGTGATCGGATGCTGGCTAGGCCTTATATGGGACCTGATTTCAGGTTTGAATTATGTTTTCATCTTTTATTCTTATATATTGGTTGTTTGGTTGAGAAGAAACAAACTTGAACTCTTGGAACAAAATTTCATTTTAATTATTTAACTAAGCAACTTTGAACCTTTATTTTAATAATCAAAACTTGTATCTAACCGTTATAGCTGTTTGGAAGCTGTTCAGTTCCTTAATATTTGTTTTTGTAGTGATTCTTATCTGGGTCAATTGTTGCTTTCAGGAATCTGAATGCTAAGATTCAGGAGGAATTTCGTGAGTACTTGGAGCAAAGGGGGGTAAATAGTGAACTTTCTGTTTTCTTGCATGATTATATGATGAACAAGGATAGAATTGAACTTCTAAATTGGTTGAGAAATGTCAAGACTATCGTGGAAAAGTAGGAGGAGGGAACTAAGATTTGTTGTAAGCATGTTACTTTTTGCCATTTTTGGAATCAGTTTCATAAGTGGAATTCATTTGATGCTTGGTATCCGGCATCAGTTTCATTATATGATGTATATACACCTCAAGAATGTTAAGCAATAAAAACCCCGTATGCGCCTTGTGGTTACATTCAGTTTGGAGATTTACTAGAAGGAATTTAAAAATTTGTGTGATAAATGAAATTGTGACTTAGTGTTTTAGGTTGAGATGCACCTTGGAAGTGGAAATTTGCTTCATCAATTCGTATTCGGGGTGTAAATAAGCACGGTTGTGTTTAGTGACTTGTTAAGATCTCTGCTATCTTTGAAACATAGATCCCTGCTTGGATTCAAACAAGTTGTCAAAAATACTGAGCTTGGCTCATTCCACTCCTACTTCTCATCACGCTTTATTTTGTCTGCTTTGCACTGTCCTTGTATTTGTAATAATGGGCTGACTTGCACATTGACCCACTAGGCAAGGATGTAAATCTGAGGCTGAAGCCCGTTGGCATATGGTTTGACATGAATCTTTATGACGTCACTTATTGCAGATTTCCCGTAATGATGCCGCCGGCCCCATATTTTATTTTGCTTTTTTTTTTTTTTTCCTTTTGCCCCTCCCCTTCTGAAAGCATATTTAATTTTGCTAGATAAAGATAAAGGTTTTTTTCGTTTTAGTTTATTGTTTCTTTACCCTGGATTAAGGATTTGCGTTAATAATGAATTCTAATGTGTGGAATGCCCATCTCTCTATGATCTCAATTACCGTCTTTTGAATATTTGAAATATGATAATAGCTCGGTAGTCATCATGCACTTGACTAAATGATAGCCGTGCATGAACGGGAATTATTCCTTTTTAGAGTATTATTATCCCTTTCCTCTTTTGCAATTTCGAACGGAATAATGATTTCCTCAAGCTTCCTTTATACATTTATCATTTGTGCAAACTCAACAGAGTTACTACATTTACTCTCCAGTCGTCATGCACTTGACTTAAATTGATTGCTTTTCTGTCTTAATTATCTCGTCCAAGAATTATTGCTTTTGAAGAATATAATCGTCCCCTTTCCTCTGCAACTTGCAATAAAATCAATCTACACTATCTGAACAATTTTGCTTTATGTAAACTATTCTATTGATTTGTCAAATTTGCTCTATGCATTTGTCGTTAATGCAAATGCAAGTAGGTTGTGCATATTATGGTTCATTATGGCGTTAGAATATGATTAGAGAGAAGCTCTAATACGGTGGGAAAAGTTTTAACTCTGTGTTTGGCATATAAACCACGTAAATCATGTTCTTAGAAATTGGGTTGTGACTTGTGACTGTGTCCATAATAATAAAAAGAAATGGGTAGAAATGAATATGTGAAAACTGCAAACGGACCATGCCATGTGGAAATAAAACGTTTTTGGTTTGCAACCGTGCGAAAACCTTTTTCTGGGGCGGCAGGTTTTGTTGATCAACAGATACCTCGAATAAATTATCCAAAACATGAAGAATTTGTGCAAAATGGGTTAACTGTAGACATATTATACTATTAGATATTACCACACACGAATCTTTCCTAGATTTGAGGCCACTTGATGAAAGTGACCTAGTACACGCACCTCAAATAGGACAAACATACCTTCCTATACTAAAACCTAAATAATAGAGCAAGTCTTAGTCTACTGTTTCATATGACGACAAAGAAACAGTACCATTTTTTTTAGTCAGATATAGATGTTTAATGTTATCCAACTCACTAGTTTGGTTTTTGTTATAATGATAACTTTATATATTTATCTGTTTAGTCATTTTGTCATTGCCCTTCTGATCTTTCCTTTATACGTGAGATCAGAATCTGAATATGCAAGAAGGCATAACTTTAATTCCGAATCTAAATTTTAAAGAATATTCAGATAACAAGTTTAATTAATATTTGATGGATTGCGTGTCAAATGATGAATTTGTTTCTAGGAACTCACGAGTTTGCTTCTTATCGGATCATATCCATTTGGTCTAAATATAACAGAGGGTGGGGATTGATTTCTTTGTTTCCATTAATTCACAGATACTATGAATTATTAATTGTTGATGATTTTATAAAATTGACACGAATTGCCACAGATTCTAATCCAAAGTTGAGACTGACAAGAGTTTTAATCAAAAACTTAAAAGGGCATTCTTTAAATTCGCCTATATATACAACATATTGACAGAATAGAAGCACACAAAAAGTCTGAGGAAGAAAAGGACTCAACAAGCTCCAAAATTTCAACTCAATGTACCTTACAAAAGTTGAATGATTCTGAAGAACTAAACAAAATTATTTCACATAATATTGGAAAAAGAAATTTAACAAAATGCTTAACCCTAGAGAGGAAGAAGTACTACTTACTAAGATGAAAGACAATATAATGAAGAGAAACCAAAGCCTAGAGCTTGAGGGACAAATCAAGCTGCTGCTTCATCTCTTCATGATTCTTCTTCAAACGAGTTCCAGTTACCAAATATTCAGTGATTTCTTCTGTGGCTGCAGAACTCATCATCGTTTTTACCGTGTCAAATCTACCTACACTGCCTCTTGATGTTGTTCTGTGAAAATTTTCCATAGCTAGTTTCCCTATTCCAGGTTGTTGATCAATAAGTGGTCTTGACCAACCATGGTGTCCATAAGTGCTTCCAATCGATATGTGAGGAGGCTTCTGGATCAAAGAGTGTGCTTGAATTCCAAGAGGTCTATTACAAGCACCATGGAGAGGTAGAGAGGCCATGCTTGTGTACCGGTGATTATGCAGAAAAGGGTGACCAAAAGCTGCTGCAGAAGCCATTACCTGTGTTCCTAATCTTTGTCCTCTTTTTGCTATTGATCTCTCCCTCTTATGGGCATTTTGGTGTCCTCCAAGTGCTTGTGAACTGTAGAACTTTCTCTGACAGTAGTTGCAAGAGAAAACTCTTGGTTCAGCTTCAGAACCAAAAGGGTTTTCTGATGAAATTTTAGGCGAACCCGTATCAAAACAGTTGAAGAGATTGAGCTCTGTATTGCACCTAAGAGCAGAATCATCACCAGAGACATTCAGATCCAATAAAGTATCTAACTTTGCCTCTTTTTCTTCTTCATCTTCCTCAACAGATTGCTGCTGTTTCTTCTCTTGTGGATTCTGCAATGGTGTACTTGGACTAGGAGGAGCCTCTCGAGTAGAGAAGATGCTGGGGTTATCACACAGATATGGCTCGTTACTCAGTCTTTCCATGGCAGACTAGTTTGCTTCTCTTCCCCTTTGTTGGTGCTAGTTTAACAAATGCTTGTTTATTCTTGACACCGTAAAATGGATAAAAAAAAGGTGCATTGGTGGGAGATAAATGCTTTATCCTATTCCTATATATGGAAGCTAAAATCTTTATGTTTGTTGAAACAGTGCTATAGTTCCTAGGAAACTTAATTGGTATTTCACTTTTGACTTTGATGGGAACTCAAGTGTTCGACCATGTGGGATGTGCTGTATAGCTTTATTTGTATTTCTACTTCCAAATAGTGGGCCACATACATGTAGACCAAAACAAAAATCGTCTATGTGAAGAGAAGCAATTATATGCTATCATTATTATACTATCTTCCTTTCAAATGTAGAGGGCTGCATATGAAATGTATGATTTTGAGGCTTTTCTTAATCAACGTCAGCAAATTAAATGAGTCCCTGCCTCTGCCTCTGTCATTTGTTCATGCAGAGTCACATTGTGGGATCATTAAGGTAGCGTTTGGTGATGGCCATTGGACTGATATCAACCAAGTGTTGACGGCTTGAAAGTACCTCAATCATATGGAAGACAAGCCAAACATGGTCGTCTAGACCAAACAACTTTCCTGTGTACTTCAAGCCAGAGCACTATGTCCCCATTTTTTTTAAGATTGTCCCTCTCCATCTATAATCTTAAAGATCTTTGCTTTTTCACTTCTTCTTTCTGTGCTGCATTTTCATTTGTCCTCCTATTGCTTATAATACAAACGATTCAACTACTACTCCACTTACTGTTTCATCTGCAACAGCACTAAGTCAAAATCTAGTTATTTACAAAATAGAAGTTAAACAGAATTTTTACCCTGAGCTTAACCATTCTTTACCCCTCAAGCTATGATTTCCAAAATCCTCAATTTTTTTTTTTAATCAGTAAACTTGGCCCACTGGTAATAAGATTATATATGGTAGTTTGAAGAAGGGAAAAAAGAAGCGAAAGGAAAGAAAAAAAATCGTATGTGATCTGTCGTATTGTGGAGAAGGGGACAAATGGCCGACAATTAAAAGGGGAAGCTGATATGGAGTCCCTCTTATGCCATCCATGGACCATGATAGTGGTATTCTGTATAAGTTTACATTATGATTAATTTAAGAGGATCAAATCTTCAAGTTAATCTTTTGGTTTAGGTATAACTTTGGCTTTTGCATTATATAATTATTGTTACCACAATCACAAGTCATTTTTGGCAACTTTAATTACCCAAAGTCCTAACCCCACCTTAGAGGGTGATGAGTGAGTTTTGGAATATAAAGTAATATAATTTCCATTGCCATTGGGCAAACAACTCCTATGATTCCATGTTAATATGTTCAGCTGTCTCATCAAACACATAGAACCAAATCTCTTTTGGAGATCTCTCTGTCTCTGAATTAGTCCACATTCAAAAGCTCCCCAAAAAAGAAGCCCGCAAAGTTCCGATCCATTCCATCACCTTCCCTCTCGTCCTTAAAAAATATCTTGAGGATATATCAAACTTCTACAAACATAACAACTTTAATCTTCTCTTACTTTTTTCTCTTCTCTTCTATCTATTCACCCACACTCAAATTAATGGTCCTCTAAGCTCTCTTTATCTCTCAGATTATGACAAATCAGAACATATGGCTTGGACTTGATGCTCACCTAGTTGAGACTTTTGAGAGATTATTCTTATTTTAAAGTTAGGACATATCATAAATTTTAACAAAAAAATTATAATAATATTTACAGATTATTTATCAACAGTAAAATTTGAACCTAAATCTTACAAGTAAAATATTTTGATCTTTATTAATTAAACCAACTCTTTTCGTAATTATATTATAGATAACACACTAAAAAATCGTATTCATTTTCTCTTTCAATATTCGCCTTTTACCCTTTTTCTTTATCTTTGTGCATCGTCTAGTTTACCATTTATCCTCAGTTCCCATTCACACGCACTGAAAAGTCGTTTTTCTAATTTATAGTTTCCCCCCCTTTTTTTTTTTTTATGCAAAATGTGGAACGACTGTGAAAGAATCTGTAGCAAGTTGTTAAAAAGGTCAAGCATGTGGCTAAAAAGTAAAAACAAATGCGGCGTAGAGGTTCAAATGTGTACTCTAACGACATTATAAAAATAATGAAAATTAATGGGATAACAAGAACAGTTGGCAATGCAATGATGCATCAAAATATACGACAACGACTTACTGCCGTTCGCGGAAACGACATATTTTTGTTCCCCGTTGATGATGTAAATGATGAGTTAGCATCTAGTCAACTGGTTGCCATCAATCCAGTAATCACATTCACAACAACAGGCAAGTTTAGTTCCTATTAGTCGGTGACGGTGCACGTGACCTTAATGTTCAGTCGTTTTCCAATTTCTTACTTGACGAAATGGCAAACAACATGAACATCCTCCAATTATACTTATTGTATGTCTTTATTGGAGTCCTTTTTTCCTTAAAAAAAATAAAAATTTCTTAAGTGTACGGTAAGGAGTAAGGACAGTTTTCTGTATTTTAAATTGTATGATTCCTTCAAATTTCGTGGGTTAAATTTTTCTGCTCTATATAAAATTATAATACATGTCAAAGAGAGTAAAAGTCGCTGCTATTATTATAATTGGGCCAGAAACATGCTCATCAACATAAGGAAATCATGGCAGGTTCAATCATCAATGAAACTACGTATTCTTTATCTCTCATAAATAATTTGATAAAAGGAGTTACAGAACTTTGAACAAACAGATTTGTTAGCTGTCTCTCTTGACAAATTGTCATCTCACTCACTTTTGTAAATTATCATAGGTTAAAAATATACAAGTCCCTGTTAAAAGTGGCAAGCAGTAAAAATATTCTTTTACTGTTTTTGGGTCAAAGAGCAGAGAATATCAGTGAAGGGTGCTTTTTATTTTTAACGGCAGGTCCAATAATTCATCACCAAAGTCTGTGCCATTTTCAAATGTAAAAAACACAAGGACACAATTAAGCCCAAATATAAGTTGAAAAAAAACAAAAGGAAAAGCAAAGTCTAAGCCCAATAAGAATGCGACTTATTGCTATAAACACAGTGATATGTGCCCTCATGAATTAGTCAACAAAATGGTCCATACCATGAAAGAGAGAAAGGGTGGGGCGGAAAGGGGAAGCAAATGAAGTTACCTGTTTGATTTCTTTCTTTTTTAGTCAAAGGATTGCACTAACTGCACTCAAAAACCATGTGTTTTTGTACCCGACATCAACATGCATGCTTCCTAATCCATTCTTATTGGTGAATCAGAGCATCAAAACTGTTTAACTCTGCCCACAACAAATTACTACAACTGCAGTCCATTTGGTCCCTTTCTTTCAAAGAAAAACAACAAATGAAGCTTAAAACCTTTCACACACAGGAAAGACGGACACAATTTTTTAATTTACATAATCAACTAATATAATCTAGGCAGCAAATTGATCAAAATAATACCATTAGATAAATTATTTATCCAAATGGTGCACATTCAAAACTATTTACCTAAAATGGGCACTTTTAATTTTTTTTATTAATATCTGAATCAGAATGGATTACGCTTTTGCTGGTGTAAAACGTGTAAGAATTAATCACGCTTTAGGAGAATTTTCTTCAACGCGTGATTACTGTTTACTGAAAATTTCTGCCAACTCAATCATGTTTTTCCCCCCATTCAAGTCACGGTTTACCCTCTTTTATAGTCACGATTTTGTCATTTTAAGTCACGTTTTTGGGTCAAATTGAGGTCACGTTTTTGAGCTCAAATGGGTCACATTTTTCACCCCTCCCCCTCTAAACCGTGATCCCACCTCCCCCCCCCCCCTCCCCCCCATAAAAAAAAA
>QAOA01001288.1:344708-371260 GCA_003255065.1 Cercis canadensis
TCCTACTGTTATATCATTCTAGACGTTTTGACTTGAATTTTATTGGTTACCTTGTCCAATTTTGGTTCCATGTGTTTGATTTCATCCACTTAAATATAATGCTCAGTGGACGGTTCAAACCCACTTTGCAAGAATTCGAACACTACCCTCCAATCACAAATGCCACCAAAATAAAATATCATACTTGTCTTCGATGAATCTCATGGTCATGGGCTACGCACTCTAATGCTATATATTTAGTTACTGCTTTCATCTCATCTTAACTCAAAATGACGACTATGGCCGCCCAAAACCTGATACCCCTTTTAGTTCTTATTATCTTCCACGTGTTTGTGAAAAGTTCTGAATCAGTTTCTTCATATAATTTGTCACCAACATTCCCAAGGCGGTTTCCACCTTATCAAGGAGTTAGAGCTGCATATTGGCCTTCATTAGACTTCTCAGCCTCTTCCATTGAGACCAAGTACTTCACCCACATTTACTATGCATTCCTCCTACCAGACCGAGACACTTACAAGGTCAATATCACCGAATCTGACCAAACAAAGATACCCGAGTTAATCAACGGCCTCCGTCACCAATACCCGCCAGTGAAGACTCTGTTATCAATTGGAGGAGGTGGCAACGACCCAACTGTGTTCGCAGCCATGGCAAAAACCCAGCGAACCCGCGGAGTCTTCATCAATTCTACAATCCAAGTGGCTCGCCAATATGGGTTTGATGGAATTGACTTGGATTGGGAATTCCCGGCGAACAAGAAAGACATGGCAAACCTTGCTCTGTTATACGGAGAATGGTATGAAGCTCTGGTTTTGGATGCTAAGATTCACCGAAAGCCACGCTTGCTTTTAACATCTGCAGTTTACTATGCCTCAAGAATGGTGGGACTTGGAGATGAGCCAAGATCATATCCAGCTGAAGCAATTCGGAAATATTTGGACTGGGTTAGCCCTATGTGCTTTGACTATCATGGGTCCTGGGACAATTTTACAGGGGTCAACGCAGCACTGTATGATCCCAATAGCACTATAAGCACCCACTTTGGAATCGGGTCGTGGATCCAAGCCGGTGTGCCACGCGAAAAGCTCGTAATGGGTTTGCCCTTGTATGGGCGCACGTGGGAGCTCCAGGATCCGAATGTTCACTGGATTGGGGCACCCGCTGTTGGGATTGGACCTGGGAATGAAGGTACTATGGATTATAACAAAGTAATTGAGTTTAACGAGGAGAATGATGCTAATGTTGTGTATGATCTGGTAAGCGTCTCCTATTATTCTTATGCGGGGGATTCTTGGATCACCTACGATGATGTCCGCTCCATTAAAAAGAAGGTTCAATTTGCTCGCTCACTGGCCTTACGTGGCTATTTTTTTTGGGCCCTTGGCAAGGACAAGGATTGGACCATCTCAAGACAAGGTACATTTCCTGCTCTTCTTCACTTCTTCTCTTCCTTTTCATTATCTTTTCTCCCTATTTTTCCTAAAATATAGCATTTTCTATTAGCAGAATATATAAAATTTTGCCATTATTTCCTTTTAACTGCAGCTTACGTTACGCTTATCACTTTGTTTTTTCTGCAGCTTCATATGCATGGGGACACTAACGGCTCTAAGGATAATGAATATCTAATATTTTATTTTCCATCATTGTTTTAAGGCTTATGTAACTTGCTGAAATATTATTTAGCTCAAAATCACGTAATTCTCAATCTTGATACAGAATCACATTACCACGCACTACAGGAATAAACTTTTAGTGTCCAAATTGTATTTGGTATTACCATATATTTATGCCATTTTCGTATTATCTATTGGTATTATCCTTAAAAAAAATAAAATTACCTTTTGCCTAAATATACTTGTTTAAAAGTCAATTACTATATCATTTTCTTCATACCCATTAATTTTTCTTTAACCCTTATTTTCTTCATACCACAACCTTCTATTTTCCCATGTAAGAATAAACATGGAATGGAATCTCTACAATATTTCTTACATAACAAAGCTTACAGTTGCAATTTGCAGACATACATTTTTCTATATGCAAAATCACATAAAATTACTTCTGATTTTATCTTGCTTTTGTTCGTTTCGTCCAGTATCTAAACGAACCTCAGATCTGTGATATTTGTTTTAACGATATTATCTCTATTTTGGTTTTTTTTAGAAAGCCTAATCTATTTTTTCTTTTTAGCTAATAGGATAAGAAAATCCCAACGAAAATGAAACATCAAACCAAATAGGAAACATTGATATGATGGGCCAAACCGACAATAGGGGGCCCCGCACAATCCAAGCCCATTTGGCATAGTCATGGGCTAATACAAAAGAAAATTTTGTATAGTTGATGCATAATATTGAGCTTCAGTGATTGGGCTTATCATATTTAAACCAGGCCCAAACAATTTTTGAGCCATCCAATGGTACGGAAGTGTTCTGAAAAAATTATAAGAAAAAAAAAGTTAGTAGTCTCATTAATTTTCTGTTTAAAGTCAGCAAAACTGAGCAAGTTTTCTTTATATTGAAATAAAAAAATAATAATAATCATGGGTCATTGATAATGAGTTATGCCCCCAAAAAGAAAGGCGAAGAGGAAGTCATGTGGGTTGAAGAAAAGCAAAGAATCCCAAGATTTTGTGCCCAAGAATGAATCTTTAAGATATGGTTATTATATAAGGCAGAGGTTATGATGCAAAATTGAAGGGCATTTGAATATTAGTGGAAGATGAATGATGGTGGCTTGGATAATCATCTATTAGCTCATTGGGATCTTGTTTGGATACACATAATGCGTGAGGATCTTCCAACATGTGATTTGAAGAGGCAACTCCAAGGAACTCACTTTCTCTTCAATCTTTTTTTTTTTTTATATCAATATTCTTGTCTTGATTTCTTCAACATGTTTGCTACTTCATATCTTTAACTAGGTGTGTACTTAGAGGCTACCATCATTATTGTATAATGTTTTCTTACGCTATGAATTCTTGTCCTTTCTAAAGTTTATAGCAAAGCTAAAGAAATGTGAGTCAAAATCAAATTAATTATTTAGTTATCAGGTTATATCTATGGCCAGCTAGGTAAGATTGTCCTTATCGATTTAACTTTAAGGGTAATGTTTTATTAACTGTGGGATTTATTAAATATATAAATAAGTAATGGGTTTGCAGTTGGATTAAAGCTCCTTAGATAAACTATTCAAAGGCCAATCTCTTAGGGAACCCCACAGTATAAACAAAAGATAAACATCAACATCCTGTAATTATATAACTTTTCTCCACTCCAAGGGGCACAGACAACAATCAACTTAGTGGGCATTCAACTAAGAGATTTTGATTTGTTTGGTAGCCTTGTTTTCATTGTCCATTCTTCACCAACCCCTTCCCAAAGTGCTTCTCTTATGTTTCGATGACTCATAGCTCTCTCTCTCTCTCTCTCTCTGTCTTTGCTTTTACACATACATACTGTAGACGCACAAAACTGTTTTTCACGTGAATCAATTATAACTTCATCTATAAAAAACAAGAAGCCCATCTTCAATTTTAAAGCAAAAAAAAATTATATTCCACGTTTGTTTCCAAATTTTCTTTTGGAATTTACCGGAACATATATAATTTATTTCCAAAGTTTTATTACTTTTCAATTAAGGGTTTAAACTTGCTTAAAAGGAGCATTAAGCCAAAAGTGAGCAGCAGAAATAGGCTGCGCCTAAAACTGAAAAGGTATTATATATATATATTTAGCTTAAGGCTAGTTTTGCAGCCGTGAAGCACGTTCATGCTTTGCTCTGTTGAATGTTGATGACTAGCCACTAGCTACTCTGTTTCTGTTCTGAGCTAAAAGCTCTTCTTCTTTGCAGTGGTCCCCTCTGGCTTTGGGTGGCCACCACAACCACAAAACTATACAACGAACAAACATCACCTTCAAACCAAATGGATCCAAAAGAGATATTCCGTTAATTTGGTCATCGGTGAAAACTTGTAACTCTGACGAATTCCGAAGTATCTTCAATAAAGAAAATCTCAGAAAGGGAATTATTACAGAACTTCAAAACAGTATTGAGTGTTGACTCTAATTACTAATTAGTCCCTTGTTATTAATTGTATATTAAGGTAATATTCTATATTTAGTATCTTGTTATTGGACCCTTTCAATAACAATATCCCAAAAAAGGGTCGTTTTAAATTTCAAAAAGTCTTATAAATGCCTAGTTTAAAACTATTGATTATCAGACATTAAAGGGTTATAAGGACATTGACATTGATGAAAATTGAAGGTGCAATTTGAAAGTTTTAGCATCCAATTATGGAGTGCAATAGTGAGAGATAGCGAACAATATATTTACCGTAATTATAGTTGGGCTATTAATGCCTAAAATTTGGCCATAGTAATTATGTTGTCATATAAATTAATGGAAAATAGCTCTCCGCAGGTGTAACTACTAACTAGGCTTCGAATAAGGCTTTCCCTTAACTAGAATTAAAGGGAAAACCTCGGAATATTTTTGTTGGGCAAAGAAAAACCAAACTAACTTGTTGACCTAAAAATGATCAAAGTAACTGGAAAAACAAAAAGTTTTACAAGTCAACATTTAACATTTTAATCCACAAGACAAGTTGTTCCTTAATCAGTAAATCCAGGCACCGTCCAACACTTCTCGTTACAGTGCGTGATTGTTACGCGTGGGTTTTCCCCGCAAATTTCAAAAAATTGCATCTTGATTCCTGGTATCTAATTCTAGCTAAAACGAGAAAGAAGGTCCCTTTCCGTCAAGTCTGCATTATTCAATCAGCTTTCACAGTCCATACATAGTTATAGTTACAGATTCTATTTCTTTCTCCTTCTACTGTTACAGACACACATAAGGAGAAAGACAGCGACTTTTTTCTTTAAATTAATGGTATTTCTTTACATCACATTCGCTTCACCTCCCCCTCTCTCTGTTACAGATTTATTCGTTACACTTTGAAAATCCCTTTTTTCCCAGTATCTCTTCTGTTTCATAGATTCTGGGTTTTGGTTTTAGACCCATAAAACAGAGATCATTATAGTGTAAAGTTAAAGCCCTTTAAACTCTTTTTCCTTTTCATTTGTGAATTCTACTGTGGAGAAAATGACCGTGGAGACTAGAATGGATGATCCCAGAGACCAGTTTCCTGTAGGAATGCGTGTTCTTGCCGTTGACGATGATCCTACTTGTCTCTTGGTGTTGGAAACTCTGCTTCGAAGATGTCAATATCACGGTTTGCTTCTTCTACTTTCTGTTTCTCCTTCTTTTTTTTTTTTTTGTGAGATTGCGGATTTGGGTTTTTTATATGTACTTTGTTCTTTAGATTTTGAGGTTCACTTCACTTGGCGTTTCTCTGAAGAATCTGTTGTTCGTTTGATAATTTGATGTTCGACTACGAATATTCTATTAATCAATTGTATGCAGGGTCGTTTAGTCAATATCAGGCTTAATTTGCTGTCGACCCCTCCTCCCTCACTTTGTTCAATGTTAATTTTCTTGCACATGTTTAATATTGTTTCTGAGTTGCTGGGTTCTATAGTAGGTTCCTCTGTTAATTAACATATTTTTCTTGGTCTATTGACTGGACAAAGTTTGTAGTTTTTTTATGCTTCGAAGTTCTTCTTTTTCTTTCTCTGTTCTCACCCTTCTTCCTTGCTGTATCTAGCTTTTATTCATTTGCCCCCTCTTTATTGAATTTCTCTTTTTGTTTGGCTTTCAAAGATTAAATCCCGTGTAAACTATTGGCTTCATAAGGTGTATGATCTAACTGTTTGCCTATGGAGAAGGCTTGTGATTATTTTATAGATTGGAAAATTTCTCTGTTTGACATTCCGCAACTGTGGTTGTGTTCTTGGTGTATCTGAAATACAAGCATGTACTCTTTTAGAAGAATGATATTTACTTTAGTTATGTGGATGGTGGAGTTTGCAGTAACGACAACTAGTCAGGCAACAACGGCATTGAAGATGTTGAGAGAAAACAAAGATAAGTTTGACCTGGTCATCAGTGATGTTCATATGCCAGACATGGATGGATTTAAGCTGCTTGAGCTTGTGGGCCTTGAGATGGACCTCCCTGTCATAAGTAAGAAGGAAACTGCAATTTCCACGCCGCCCCTTCCCCCTCTTCTTTCTGCATTTTTCTTCCAATTATTGTTATTGATGAATAATGAACTTAGGTATTTGGGATTTTTAGAGTTCAAAAAATGAGATTTTGGTTTTCAAATGTTGTCTGCAAATATATTTTACTACATTTTTTGGTTACTTTTTAATAATCCTACCAAAGATATGTAATGTGTTGGATCTTGTTTTTGAGAGTAAGAAAGAACTTGTGCTGATTAAATTTAAGTTTCAGAGTTGATTTGACTTGGTTAAATATGAAATTTTGATGGAAGTTTTGAGGTCTTATGTACTGCTGCTTCATTTGGTTGTTTTGATGATGGTTTGATGTTATATTATAATATGTTTGTTTCAGTGTTGTCTGCAAACGGTGACCCGAAGCTGGTGATGAAGGGAATAACTCATGGAGCTTGTGATTATCTGCTGAAACCTGTTCGAATTGAGGAGCTAAAGAACATTTGGCAGCATGTAATCAGGAGGAAGAAGTTTGACGCAAAGGATCGGAACAATGCTGGCAACCAAGATAAAGCTCATTCTGGTAGCGGCAATGGATTAGGGTCAGCAGGTACTGGAAATTCAGATCAAATTGGAAAGCTGACCAAGAAAAGGAAGGATCAGGATGAAGAAGAAGATGAAGAAAATGAGAATGGTCATGAAAATGACGACCCCTCGACCCAGAAGAAGCCTAGAGTTGTTTGGTCTGTGGAGCTGCACCGCAAGTTTGTTGCTGCTGTTAATCAGTTAGGCATTGATAGTATGTTCTTCACCCTTTTGTCTACTATAGAGGACGATAATTATCATAATTTTTATAATTTGATACAAGAAGTTCATCAAGATTTGTTTCTTGTTTTATTTTGGCAAGATTTTTATGAATGATTTGGGTTGACGATGTTAGCAATCTCTATTTTCAGAATATTTATGTGATATTATAATTCTTTCCAGAATTATTATTAGGACTTGAATTGTTGTTCCTTATTATAAGTATCTTTGGGGTGAATATGAATATCATTCCGTGTTCTGAATGCTGAATTGGTCAAATCTTATGCCATACCATGAAGTTTTCCATCAAGGAAAATACGTGTGAGCCTCACATTAGTGTTCTTTTGGTGGCAGAGGCTGTACCAAAGAAAATTCTTGATTTGATGAATGTTGACAAGCTTACAAGAGAGAATGTAGCAAGCCATCTCCAGGTACTTTTCTAATCCTTTCTGCTTGAGGTCGATATGATCTTCAGCTTTTCATTCAGGGAGCCTAACTGGTTTATCTATGGCTGCAGAAATATAGGCTTTATCTGAAGAGAATTAGCTGTGTGGCAAACCAACAGGCTAATATGGTGGCAGCTTTAGGTAGTGCAGATCCATCCTATTTGAGAATGAGTTCTCTGAGTGGGCTTGGACATTTACAAACACTGAATGGTTCTGGCCAGTTTCAGAACAATGTTTTCAGATCCTTCCCACCTAGTGGGATGATTGGTAGATTGAACACTCCTGCTGGTCTTGGTGTGCATGGGTTGCCTTCTTCTGGAATTCTTCCGTTGGGTCATGGCCAAAATTTAAACAATTCCATGAATGATCCACTCAAGTTTCCGTCAACCATAGTTGGTGGTAATCAGAATGCTAGTGCAATTCAGGGAATGCCAGTGTCTATAGGGCTTGATCAATTACGACAAAATAAGGCCATTACTTCTGTTGAAGACCTGACCACTGGTATTGATGATAAAACAATTTTGGGCATCCCAAATAAACTAACAGATCCAAGAGCGCGCACACCACTTGTGGGTGTCACAAATAACTCGTTGATGTTAGAAACACATCCTCAAGGCACACAAGGGGGTAGAGGATATGAGAATCTATCTTCAGTAGCCTCTCAACATTCAGAATTTTCTTTATCTTTACTGGATCATGGTAGGTGTAGTGATAATTGGTCAACTGCTGTGCAGTCATCTGGGATCCACCCAAATTCTTCTTACCCATCCACTCAATGTTTTAGACAGGCTGCTATACCTCCTACAGATAACATGCCTTCTACACCCTTGCATGTGGGAAATCCAAGTGCTGCTTCATCCATCACTTCACTCTCCACTCAATCCCATGATTCAATAACAGATATGCACTCCCAAGGACCCATTTTTACTAATACACCTGCCCAAATAAGCAGTAATGCCCCATTTCAAGGCTGGGACGACCATAATCAGGATGCTAATTACCATTCAATGAACTCTCTCATTCCTGCAAATGGTGCTGTTGGTCCCTCAGGGCATGCTCCAATAAACTCAGCTTTCCACAGGAACTTGGACTTTAATTTTGGTGACCTTTTACAGATGAAGCATGATGAGGTGACGAAACCAGCTAAAGAGACCCTATTGAAACCAAATCAGGGGTATAACACGGACCAACAGAAGGCACGACACAGTCGCATCTCTAATAACCTTGGTTCATTGGAAGACTTGGTCAGTGCAATGATGAAACAGGTACTAACATTTATGCAGTAGTACGAGGGTTTTCCCAGAGATGTTTCTCTATGATTCTTATTTTTAACATATTAACTACGAGCAATCCTTGCATACTTTAGTCACATTTTTGGGTAGATACCATAAAAAAACATGGCATTGACAGCTTTTCTTAAGTTGATTAATTGATGCTCAAATTTAATTTAATTTTATTGAATATAGCATTTGATAAGAATATTTATTGGGGATTCTGAGTGTATAAACAATATGGCATTTGATTGTGCACTTGCATGAGGCAGATGATAGATTTAAGCCCTTCCAACTGCTACAGAGCTAAACAAGTAGGTGAGTGTGGTATTATGGGATATCCTGTTCCCTGAACAACAAAACGATTCCTTTGATATTTGTTATATCCACACCAAATAAGCTACTTTAAAATGGCATTTATTCGAAACCTACCAACATGATTGTAACAGCATTCTATGCCTAAATAACATGTTCTGTATTTTTTAACTTCCGTGCTCCCCCTCCTTCTCTACTATTTTTTTTGACATTAATATTTGTGATTTGATTGAAACAAATTAGAAGGCAGAACCTTGTTCTCTCTCCCTCTCTCCCTCTATCTCTTTGTCCTCTACCATATGCTCAACTGCATGATGTAGAGTTGATCTTATATTTTATATGGGCAAATGCTGAGCATATTCAATACTTCTACTGTAGCATTTTAGAGTCTGTATGAGTAGTTATGTTCAACTTTTAGAGGAAATGGTTGACTAGATTGTGAGGATGTTTTAGTTTTGCCATCACAGTTGTGGTACTCTGCAAGAAATTATCATCATGGCCTCTTCATCATGTTGGGACTTAGTCCATTCTATCTAGAACAGTAGTATCCCTTCACATTGTTTGGAGACCCTTTTTTTGCAATGACAATGCTGTTCTGAATATCTTGTCAATGTCCTTGCTTTGAATTTTGAGGTTATCTTTTGTACCGTCTTTTTTTTTTTTGGTAAAATGTCTCTTCCTGTTCTTGCGTGATCACCAATAATGCTGTCATGTTGGCTCATATTGGCCACTAAAAGTCTATCAGTGTCACATTCTTACCTGGCCAGTCATACTGCTGTTTCACATTAGTGAACACATATTGAAAGTACAGTTGGCCCACTTTAAATGGGAGATATACAGCTAACAGCATTATCACAGATGTCTTATATGCTACAGAATTCCTTCAAAGGATTTTGATATTTGAATGTTTTATATCATTGTTTACTATGCTAGTCTTGAGTGCAGTCTATCTGGTTTCTGCTATTCTGACTTTATCTGGCATATTAAAATTGATCTCTACATAATTATTTACTATATATGCTGGTCTTTAGTACAGTCTATGTTTGCTGATGCTTTGAATGTTGAATTTAGCACCTAACCTAAATATTTTCCTTTTCATCACATTTAATACCATGGTTATGTTATGCAGGAACAAAATAATGTGAAGTTAATGGAAGGAGAGTTCATATGCGATAGTTACTCTGGTGGGACATCTATGTGAATGTGAAGGAGCAAGTTTGGCAGCATAAGCATGATATGCTTGTGGATGAGTTTTGTAGAGTGTGATTCAAATCTCCCTTTATTATGTTGGCACTCTTGTCTTAGTTTTCTGTAGGCTGCAGCTGCTTTAGAATATTTCTTCCATTAAGGCCATTTTCAATTGATGAGAACGCATTGTTGTCTGTGGGCCCGATAACGCATTATGGAGTTAATCATGTCCTTGGTGTAGATATGCTTTGCTAACAAAAATGTTAGTGATCCATTAATAAAGGTAATTTTGCTGACAATAAAGAAGGGATTCCCCCAATTAAGAAATGGGAATGTTTTGGCATATTAAATGAAACTGCTTTCATTCATTTATTATTTATAGCAATAAACGGCTTCTAGTATGCTATAAATGTAACCTTACCAAACGACATTCCGAGATTGCTTTTTTCTAGCAACCCTGTTAAACAAAAATAATAATACTGTATATACTATCATTTCCTAGTTATTTTCTCATGGAACAAGTGAAATGCTTCCCTACCATCACCTTAACACCATCAAATTCTTTCTATTGGCCTCTGACAAGAAAGTAATCAGAAAAAGCACTTGTGGTCTCTGCCTCTAAACCGATTCTGACATCAATGCTGCTATTATCATTAGGATTCTGCATGAAGTATGCAACCTGTGGAATTGGAGAGGCCAGAGGAGAAGCATAAGCTGCTTTTCCATGAAAGAAGTCAACATTATGGAATGGCATTCTGGTCCAATCAGAAACTAAGGTTAGCTCCTTCAAAGGAGGAAGAGTAGCTCCTGGTCCTTCAAGTGCATCAACGTATGTTTTCACATAATCGTGGTTAACAGCGTTCTTGGCTTCTCTTACTTTCTTAATCACACTTTCATGGGTTGCCTCCTCCAATTCTTTCACTGTCATCATAACAGAGGCAAGTACATAAGCATTTCCGCTGAAACCTCTTGGTAATGGAGGCACCATCTTGTTCCTTGTGTCAACTGCGAATTGCAAGCATACCATCTTTTCTTTCCTCAGTCCTAAAGCTTTGGTCCTTGCCTAAATTCAAATAAGCATTGCATGAAATGTAGTATTTATTAAAAACTAAATAAAAATTGTATTGCCCAGATTATCATAAGAATAACATTTTTAAAAAAATTAATGGTCAATGTTTATTGTTTTTCACCGATTAAATATAGCATGTAATTAATATTTTATAGATGTCAACAAAAATATGAATTTTTATGAGATAAGTATGATCTACATGTACAAAATCTTTATATGTATTTACTATTTACCTAGCCCACACCCCGCCAATTAATTTGTGAAATGTCTATGAAGAGAAATTGTCTATTTATCATTATTAAAATCAGTTGTATGAGATTATACTAACACTACATAATTCACTAGCAGTATGTCCAGTGGACCCCATGTTCATTGTTGACAAATGAAGTCTTGTGTCGTTTTGTAGCTTGCTAGGTTTACTGGTATATGGTATTTTTGTCTACAAATTTAGTTAGCTGAATTAGTAATAACGATTTGCCAGATTTTCTTTTACCATAATGAACTCAGACAATCTTACTGTAGGAAAAGTAACTGAGAAATAAAGTTACCTTCCAAAGGTGAGTTGCAAGAACCTCAAACGTTGAGAAGGGAAGGGAACCTCTAATGGGAACATGTTTCCTCTTCAAGTAATCTATCATTGCACCGCTCAGATGATAGGTCCTAAGAACACAGTTCTTTTGATCCCAGCGTCCAATTTGCAGAGGAAAATCTTTTTGTTCATTCGCTGCTTGCATTATGAGATGATAAAGATGCTCTATTGCTGTAGCCCTTGTCTCCTGCTGATTTAAATTTGAGTTTGTAGGCAAATTTGTAGACCCTTTGGGGGCTTGACCATTACCACTTAGTAGTATCCCTCTCTCATGCACTGGTTTTTGCAGCTCACTGACCCCTTTCCCTTTGAAAATTGCAGAACTAGAAGCCCATGCACTCAAGAAATCATAGGTTGCTGGTCCGTCAAATAATGAGTGGCTCGTGCCAATACCGATTGAATACCCTCCACAGCCAAATTTTGTCACCTGCATATTCCACAACGTAATTCCAACTAAACCATTTAGATTTTTTTTCTCTTAGAAAAGAAACTGGGTTTAACCACTTCTTCATTTCTCTCCCTTTTTGTTTGCTAATGATCTTAATTTTCATTTTTTTTTTCCCCATTTAGTGGCTCAAGTTACCCCTTGGTTAGTTAGTTAGGGGACTTTGAATTGAAGAGGACAATATTTCCAACTTCACCGTCTTTTGCTTTCATTTTCGTGAATTAAAACTAGCTTAAAAATCATAAGCAAGTTTGAGAAATCAAGAAGTTGTGACACCGTTATTGTCCACTTTGAAGGGAACATGTTCTCATATATTAATCAGCAAGATTGAACAGCCTGTGGCCTTCTGTTTCTATATTTATATAACACAAACATTCTCACCATTTCTTTATTCTTGGTGAAGAGTTTATGTACAAGGACGTAGGAGATGGTACACAATCGGAAAAAGCGCTACAAATTAATCAATTAAGGATCAGACAAAGAAAAGGGCAGAAAACCCTAAGGAAGACAATTGGACCAGGGATTTGTTTAGGTGGTTGGGAAGGGTGAGAATTTACATAGGGATTTTAGATTCAAGTGGTAATAATGACTTGCTGATGTACCAAGAAGAAAAAAAAGAAAAAAAACCCTAAGATTAAGGAGTTGATGAAATTTAATTGTACAGTCTATGTTGATGTATCTCACCTGAGCAACAAGAAGAGGCATGTTGGAGAAATTGGCATCAAAAGGAGGCTTATAGACCAGGTTCTCAAAAAAATCATTGTACTGAGAGAGGTGTCCAAGTTGAGAGATTTTGAGTGGGGTGTGTGCTTCCACTAGTATTGCACCTTGGTTGTTGCACCACAGGTTGAGCCTTCCATCACTTTGGTTCAGCGTCAACCTACCCGCAGCCGGGTACCAAACAGTCAAGGTCTCTTCCAAGCCAGATTTCAAGCTGTTGAAAACTGACTTGAGGGACAAATCCTTGAAAGCCTGAGATGGGTTATAAAATAACACCAAGTACATAAGAGTGGGACACTGCCTATCTAAATTTGAGAGCTGTAAAACCCTTTGAGGCTGCAAAAGCTTGGGATTCACAGCCACAACTCTTGAAAGGGAAACTGTACTGTTTGGATGATTCTCATATCGTGTATTCATGATTAAAAGATGGCTAATTAATCTTGTGTATATTTGGCAGTAGAGATATATAGAAGGTGAAGGCTAAATGCAAATAGCTATACGAAGATATATATAGAAGAGATTTAGATTAGTCCTAATATATATAATTCTTGGCGGTGAGCTTGTTGGAGGTGTTCATATAATTAATAAGAATGTTAAGTTATGCTTAATTATGCGTCTTGTTTATTATATAGTTAATCCTTTGCATGGTACTGTTTGTGTACAAAAGGAATTCTGGTGAGACGCCGACTGTATTATCTGGCTCCCACTGCTCATTGAAAACGACCTACTACCAGTCTATGCCATACATATGATTAATATTATCATTTATCAATTGGTGTGAGCATAGCATAGGCGCGTCTGCCTTCTGGGGTCTTCACTTCATGGACATGCAATTGGGAATTAATGGCAAGCCCTAGCTAGTTAATTTGTGATTTGTTGGGACAAAATTCATGTATCACATCGTAAGTTAATTAGAACCTTCAAGCCAGATAAAATGTTACGCTAATTACCAAGAGGAAACAAGGTTTGGGCCGTTTGGCATATGAGCACGTCACATCTAATGAGTAGAAAAATTAATGTACTCCAACTCTCCTACTTTACAGATATTGTCACAAGTTTAAGAGTCTGAAAATTATTTGGTGAAATATAGTGATCAGTCCTGTGTTTCTCTCTTGAAATTATATAAGCTTCTGAAGAAACAACATCACATTAATTTAAGAACCGAGTAATTAAACCACCCAGCTAGCTAGTTAGAGGTTAATTTTATCATCAAGAATCATCCTAGTAGTAGTTGGCATATTGCACTAGCTATATGTACACTATAATTCACTGCAGACAACGATAATTTTAAGAGGTATCACTGTGAATTAAAGCCGGTTATTTTGATAAAGAAATAAAAACAGGAAAGAAGGCCCACGATAATTGCTTATTTAGCTTATGGTTGTTCGTTGTAAGATTTAATGATATTCTATGTAATCTGTACACTAACGTTAATAAAGCTCACACAGAAAACAATGACAACAAAGGCAACAAAAAACTAAGCTTTCTTTTTGTTTTCTTTGAGCTGAGGATGAAAGAAAGCAAAGAGATGTGGGGTTGAAGCTTGTTGGAAAAACAGGTTGGCATGTCTAAGAGAGAGAGAGAGTGAGGGTGAGGGTGAGGGTTAGGGGGAGGTGGGTAGGGAAGTTGCTGTTAGTAGGCAAAGCATGCGTGCACTTGAAGCCCAGGCTTGTCTCTTCTTGTCCCTAACTTTACCAGCATTTGCCTCATTTCCAGGTTTCTACTTTTGAACTTGTTTTTTCCTCATCTTCTATCATCCACCCTTTTCCTTTCCTTCCTGGCTTTCTATATATTGTTTAGTCTTCTTTTGGCAGTGCCTGTGGAGTGGCTAGCTTCTCTCTACTTGCAGGTGTATAATCGCCATTATTGAGCATTAGGGGGATGTATTCCTTTACGCTACTTGTAGTGTGCTTGAAGCTTTTGAATTATGGACTCATTTGTTTACATAAATGTACACTTGACAATGCATGCATGTTTATGTAAAATGTACATCTGCATGCATGAGTACAAGAAAAAATTCATTCAGGCTACCTTGGTAAAATGCAAAGAGAATTTCTATATATTTACCTGCCATTTATTTACATACTACTATAAATATTATCATGTCTTCACCTAAAGTCTAAACTAATTAAAAAATTCTATTCAAATTTCAGATATATAATCTCTTTAAAACTTTAATTTTACAACTCAAATGTTACACAACAATGTACGTTAATGTGCAACTATCATTATTCAACTATTTTTTTCATAAAACCCTTTTTATTTCAAGTAATAAAAATTCAATAGTTTCTTTAAGATTATACAACTACAGATCAAAACATTAATTTCAATCTTTCTCTCTCTTTTACCATTTTAATTAATTCTTGCTTGGCATTTTATGGGTGCTACGGCAAAGAAAATCTGGATTCCAGTCCATGCAATTGATTCTTTTTTTGTACCAAAGACTAATTAATAACACAATAATAAAATGAATAAAATGGAGTCTCAATTAATAATCTCATTTAGCACTATATTTTACCTAGCATAGCATCCAAATTCGTCGAATCCAAGCGTACGGTCTTAACGTCTAAACGAATTCTATTCTAGATGTAAATTCTAAAGCAGTGGCTCTCAGAAGTCATATGTATTATTATTATTATTATAATTATATATAATGCATTTCGTTTTCTAATATTCCCTATACCTATAGTCGTGTTTGTAATTCGTTTTCTTCTTAATTAATCAAAGATGCCAAGTCTTTGTTTAGGTGAAGCGACTATGATTCTTCTTAATTAATCAAACATTAATTTTATACGCCAGAATTGAATAGTAATACTAGGAATTTATTCTCACTCAACACCTTTTGAAATTTTGCGTGCGTGGTACATTTATCAAATCCAATGTACATTACACACACGCATTATATATAAAGGTATATCTTTGCGTCATGTATGCATGTATGTATTATCTTTTTGCTTCACTCAAATCCCATTTGTATGTCATATCATAACTTATATCTTTATATTAGGACTTTAAATAACAATAAGAAGAAGAAGAAGAAGAAGAAGAAAGATTATTCTATGAGCGGCTCTTTCTACTTTACGCGTGGATATGAAGAATTTTTCGCGCATGCATGAGCATGAAGCAGTGCATATTTTTAACAGTTTTATAATTAATTCCATCAATATTTAGATATGATGTATTTAATAATAAGGAGAGGAATAGATGTCTTAACTTAATTAGTTTCTGGTTTGAACAGATTCATTCCGAGGAAGGGAAAACATGAAGAGATTCCATTCATTTCATGTCAGCTATCTTTCTCTGTGTGTACTAAAAGACATAACCAGTTAATGGCTGCTGTTAAAATTGTTGGCGCTTTCAACCTCAAAGTAGCAAAATGGATCAAATTCTGTGTTTAGCAAGTTTTGATTCTATTTCTACTTAGCTATCAAGTGAGACTTTGAATTGAGGAGTGAGTGAGAAAAAGGGCAAAGAAAAAGTCCTTCTCAGCACTCTTCTATGTGCTGGGTAAGTTACAAGTGAGTTCTGAACTGCACAACTTATGATAGAGAAATCATTATTCAGTTATTTTAGTTCACAAGAGAGAAGATATCAATTTGGTGGAGAGTGGAGGGGAGAGGTGCACATAGTCAAGTCAATGGCTGAAAGTTAGACATTGACGTATCAAAGTAATTTATAATAAAGTCACCAGCAGAGCAGAACCCATGCCGCATGGGATGGGAAGGCTTCTCTTTCTATAATAATATTCAATTAACTAGGACAACGTACTTGTCTTGTTGTCCAATGTTTTTCCTTTGCCTTTCCTCTCTATTCATTCTTCACTCTTGTAACCAAAAGAACCACAACCAAAATTCAATTTAAAGAAGACATTCATGCCCCCATAAATCTTTGGGAGAATGTCTTAAAGTAATAAATTTGAATATATGTTTAATTTGGTTATTTATATGATGAAATGATTAAAATATTCTTTAAATTATATAATATCATATGTAAAACATAATTATTTCATCTAATATATAATTATCAAACATAATTACCTTATATTAAATAAAATAATTACACATTTTTATATATAATAACTCCATAACTCAAAATATACTTAAATTATTTTATTATGTAAATGACTACAATAATTTCATATAAGGACTTGTTTCAAATGGATTGAATGAAATTTCAACATGCCTCTCATATTTGCATTTTATAAAAAAATTATATGTTCTAACATATTTTAACTTAATTTTTTAAGATCTTTATAACGATACCAAAATTATTAGATAAATTCTATCCGAATTCACCAAATTGAGATGAGAGTAACGCTACCCCTTTGTCGCCATATGAAAAACGTCCTGTTAATCAAACCGCTACCCTTAGCACGGGTAGCATAGAACGCCACTTTCTAGCAACTTATATGAACACTAAAGCAGGGAATTTTTTAACTGCTGCAAATGCCGGCTTCTTCCATATTAATCTAGTATTCTTCTAATACATTAATGCAGAAAGGTATGAGTATGACAGCTATCTTTATATGGTATAATTACGTTTAATCATCCAATACAATGACGCCGGGCCCAGATTTCTCCGTGTTTTGATTTAACTCGGCATCATTCTTAGTTTCACCCATTTCTATATCACTTCCCCTCGTCTCTGGAATACTTGGTATCTTATTCTTCTCTTTTACCAGGTCAGGGCTCCTTTCTCTTTTAACTTCAGACTCCATTACCACATCTTTGCTCTCGTTGTGTACCGTATTATCAGGTTTGCAATCATCTTGAGGGATAGACGAAAATGTGGAGCCCCCAACATCACCATGCGTTAAAGCCTCTGATTTGTTCTCTAAATTTTGTTGAGGAGTTAGAATTCTATTTATGTCTTTAAAAATGGTTTCTAGCGGAAGGAAGTTGTTAAGCACTTTAGCTTCTGCTGGTTCTCTTGCCAAAGCTGTTTGATCTGATTTCATGGCATTCTCCTCCATAATCTTGCACATCTGCCAATACAGAGGAAAATAGAGTTGATCCAGATTGATGTCCGCATAGAACTATTTCTGACCCTTCTATATTAACTTTATATTGTACCATGAAGTGAAATATTTTTACCTCATTATAAAGACGAATCAATTCCAATCGGTCTGAATCATTATCACAAGCAACAACAGAAATTTCTTCTGAAGCTGCAGAAAATGGCAGCACTGCGATTAGGTTGATCATACATTGTGCACAGCAAATAGCAACATAAAAGTAATTTTTTTTTTTTAAAAAAAAAATCATAAGAAAATGAGAATGATATACCAAAAGGGGAAAAAAAAACAGGATCAATTAGAAAATGATAGAACCACTGAACATATAGATCCATTATCCGACCCAAACTAGATAACCACTATTGTCAAAGCATGAGGCAAAGCTATGAATGGACTATAATAGAACCATACCTATTGCTTCTGCTCGAGGCAAATGATCAATCATTTGGGTGTCAGTCTCCCCTGATTTATAACTTGGCACATTTGTAGCCTTAGGTTCACTTTTAAGTTCTTCATTTGTTTCATTTGCTTTCGAGTCACCCTGCAAACAGAGTTCATGAGGATGAAATGTCAGTTCACAAGGAAGTCAAGCAAACCTCACCCGAGACAAATCATTGTATCATGCATTCCATACTGCCTGTATGATCTATACTATCAGAAAAGTTCTATAAATAATGAAATACCAATCATACCAATGATTAAAGAGATGACCACTAATTGAATATCACAATAAATATATATTCCAGGCTACAAGTGTAATAGTTAAAAGGGAAACATATTTAGTAGCAAAAAAAATAAAGGATACTTCTGGCTATATGAACAGCCTATATGACCTATAGACTACAATGCTTTACAAAAGATTACAAGAGGCTCATGACTTACTTCTGATATTGTCATCAATCATAAAGATATTCTAATAGCGAAGTCATCAAAACCTGGGCTTTCATTATACATAATTAAAAAGGAGTATATTTGGACGGGATAGTGACCATCAAGAGCCACCTTCCTCAGCCTTAGGAGGGAGCATCAATGCCCAAAAGATATATATATATATATATATTGGAATAACTTGGATTGAAATTGAAAATAGGCTGGGCAAATTTGGACTAGCTTTTCAGCATCTTCAATGTGCACTGGGTTTCCTTGCAACTTTAAAGCACTTCATTATTATTCAGGTTAAGAGCTTCAGGAGATGGCAAGTAGTACAAGGCTTTATAGAACTGTTGGGGTGTGTTGTATGTGGCTAGAGAGATGCACCAGTTTCCTAGCAAAGTTTTGTACTTGCATTTTATTTGGGATAGAATTGTCCTCCTCCTAGCTTCTGTGGGTTTAGCTAATGGTCCTTTTGATGGCGGATTCAAGTATTAAAAAAATTTTACGCACCGTAAAACATGAAAAAACTTACAAAGTATTCTTTCTGGTACTCAGCATTGAGCCCTTTTTCCAAGAGCAGCACCCTTTTTTTTATAAACTCAACCTGTCTTCTCTGCATGTCTCTGAAATGATATAATATGGAGGACTCTTGATATAACTGTGCTGGGTTCCTAGCATCACCAGAACCATGTGCATTGTCAGCTGCTACGTCATTCTCACCATTTTCCCTAGTTTGGTTGCTGGGCACTTCTGCATTTGTCAAATTTGAACCATTTTGCACCTGAGATCCAACTTGTCCTGGTAGAGGTAAGTTTATAAAGGGTAGATTCAACTCCTGACAGATGACCTCCTGAATCTTCAGATCCTTATCATCAACAATAGCTTGCCACCTTCCATACCCATGCCTTAATAAAAAAAAAAAAAATAGTTTCAAGGACAAAAAAAAAGAACCGTAAAAGTTTAAAACAAAGCAAGCTATCAACAAGCTCCCGCCCCAAATCATTAAATACAGACAAGGCAGAAATAGAACTTTCTAGCATCTAAACCTAAGGATATCTTATGTTTATTATCATTTATGGCCCGTTTGGTGGACAAGATGGGCAGGATAGGATAAGTTATCCTAGCATGCCATTATCTAATGTTTGGATCAAAAGAATAGGATAACTAATCCTGCAGAGGGGTCTGGATAAGTTTGAAAAGGATAGGATAAGCATACATAATATTATTATATTATTAAAATAAATACAAATGTCTTCTTTAATAATAAAATTATTATATTCTAATAACTAATAATAAATTTACTTATAATAAATATTATATTCAATTAATAATTGTTATATTGATTAATTTTTATGTTAATTTTTTATCAAGAAGATACCATCTATTGCATTGTTCAAGAAAACAAGACATAAACAGCATATACTATGGCTACGGATGTTACAGAGTAGCAATTGCATAGAAAATTAGGCAGAATTATTTATTAAAGGAGCATACTTCAACACGGCACGCAGTAACACTAAATCATGCTCCTCCTTCCATATCTTTGCACCCTTCAAACCTGGATAGCGTAAGAAAATGTCATCTGAAAAAAGTGGAGCGCCAGGATTTTCTGCTGCAAACTTCACCTGTATTTATCCCAAGAACAAGAAAAAGCATGCATCAGCTTGAGGAATATTAAATGTAAAGACACATATCCACCCAAAAGAGATTTTTTTTTTCACATTAAAAAAGAAAAAAGGGAAAGCAATAAAAATAAGAGCTAAAATTTTCATTTTACTATAAGAAACCATATACTGATAGATAATGATAGAATCAAAGACTCCCTTAAGCACATACTAAATTGAACTGAAGAATTTTTGTCAGTTATCACTCTACAATTGACGACCAATAAAAGAAAATGCAATATAGTTATAACTCTAGCACACCATTTGTTATCATACACGTTTTTCTACTCCTATATCTAGTTATCTACTATGATTGCAATTTGTATAGCCATTGCCAGACTGTCTTTCCACCAGTCCAAAAAACCTATAAAGCAAATTAAAAAATTTTAACTTCGATATTTTGTTGTTACTTCAACAACTATCATATTCCAAAATATTAACAATTTTTGTTTCTAATTCTAAAATCCAAGTATACAGAGTGCCATTAGAATTTACAAAGTTGAGAGGTTGGAACTAATCATTCAAAATATGTCCACAACTTAAACTTAAACAGGCCATAATTAAATTTAAGGATTAATATTTTTAGATGTCAACGAATCTTTACAGACCACATGAAAGTTCTTATACATTTCCAACACAGTTGACAGACCACAGCAGAGAAGAGAATGACTAGCTTAAGCATACACCCGGGCGCTATCCAAAATTTGCTGCAGAGTTTTTTTTATAATACAAAAATTCACTTGATTATCACTCAAAGTTGATTAAACTTAAGGTTAATATCTTTTAGATGTCAATGTATCTTTACACAACACATAAATTATTGAAACCACCACTAATATAATAACACCAAGTTCATAGACACTTCCAACACAGTTGACAACCATAACGGAGAAGAGAATGACTAGCAGCATTCAATATAGTTGGGCATAAATCCAGGTGCGGTACAAAATTTGCTCAGGAATTCCTTTTTTTTTTTTTTTTTTNTTTTTAATAAAACAATTTTTTTCCAGATAGAACTACGGGCATTAAAACTTATTTTAGGAGGGTACAGTGGGGGAGCATAATGACATATATACTAATAACAAGGAATTAATATTCGCAGAAAGCTTCTTCAGAGAGCTTACTTTCTCTCTTATCAAGAGAAGAACTGCAATCCTGACTAGGACATCTTGTATCCGAAGCCCTTCTTTAGGAACCCCATCTACAGCCAAATTATTAATAAGCAATACAAGATTAGTAACCTGAAGATACAGAACCCAAAAGGAAGATGAGAACAGAAACAGCAGCAAGAAGGATCTACCACCTGAGAACGTAGGGGTATCTGTAATATCTTCAGCAATGTGAGACAAAAACAGGGTTCCATAACTGAAACCAGAAATAAGTATATATAACATTCACTCACAAAGAATGACTATAGGTATGATCCAAATCACGAGATAGGTAACCAAGTTATTAAAGAATGAGTAAAAACATTCAGCCAACCATGTAAATAGTGGATTCTAATTGGCTATTTCAATATTTGTTTAGCCTTAGTTTTATCATATATTTACTCAAAGTTTTTCAATGAAATATAGGTCCACATGCATGTGCACAAGCATATGCTCTTCAATCATATACACATCCAAATATAAATATAAGCTCATGGCATATATACACGCACATATAGACAGGAAAATGTTAGTAACACGACTCATGCAATAATTAAGCCAAAGCTACTCATACTGAGCCCCAAAAATAAAAAAATAAAAAATACTGTCCTTACCAACTAAGGTTATTGATACTCCCTAATAGTGGTGCATATCATGAAGGATTTACCCAAAAAATAAAACCATTTTCCTTGCAGCTTTAAGCAGTTTGATAGATTTTTCATTGGGCCAAAACTTCTACAAGCATTGGGTTTTACAAAAAGAGAGCCCAAAATCATAATATGCAGTTTACCAATATATCAAGTAACCAATATTATCCTATGTCCCCAATGAATAAACATGCAATTAAAATGATATAAAGTATTTCAAAAAATTTGTATCAAAATTGTAATTATTTTTTGTACTTTTTTGAGCATACATGGGCACTAATGTCATCTAATCCCATGGTCAATAAAAAAAACCAAACCAAGACGAAAAGCATCCAGTTCTTGCAGACCAAACACAAACAACATTATAAATTGAAATAAAACTTCAAAATAACAATATATAACATTCCAAATGTGGAAACAAATTAAAGAAAAAGCCATATGAGTACTCTTTGATTTCTTCATAGGTCTTCTGCTTCATGCGGGAAGTAAACTCCTTCCAATCAAAATCACCAACCCCAAACCTGCAATAAACTATGAAAGTGAGACAAACTATAGATATTAGCATGCAAAACCCCTACTTGAATACATAAAGGTAAACAAAGATATCACATATAATCATAAACCAACAACTAGAACATAACCTCATCAAAATTTGCACAAATGCTGCCCTCTGGTTTTGATTGAAACCAAGTATTCTGAAAGATTTTCCTTCACCTTCCATCAGAGGAAGTGGCTCTGTGCTATCTGCTACTAAAGAATTTAGTGGAAAATTAACATCACAATCATTATCACATAATCAAAGTCTGTCATGATCATTAAAATACTAAAAATATACTTGAATATTAATATTTACCACGGGCTTTCTTTCTGTATGGCCTTCTGGTCGAAGCATTTCCAGTTGAATTTGAATCACCGTCAGTAAGATCTGCTTCATAATTGTCATCTTCCCCTTCAGAACTTATATCTTCCAGACCAGCAAGATCATCCTCCTCAACAGAATTTATCTGGAAAGTAATGGAATTATAAATACTGCCTTTACAGAAATTAACAATAAAAGAATATTCACTTTCCAGTGCCAAAATCCTAGATGTTAATATCTATTTACTAAAGATGGAAATTATTAGAATGTTCAATATAATGAGGCAAACTACCCAAAAAAAAAAAGNCTTTGCAGTGCCAAAATCCTAGATGTTAATATCTATTTACTAAAGATGGAAATTATTAGAATGTTCAATATAATGAGGCAAACTACCAAAAAAAAAAAAGTTCCATAAGACAATACAAGGTAGAAATTCTCACACGACCAAAAGAAAATGATATATACAATTAATTACCAACATCAAAGAGCATAAAGAATATGCAAAGGCACAGTTCTATTTGATCTCATACAAACTCATCATTGACAAAAATAGCCAATAGGCTTTGCCTTATAAATTAGAGCATATGACACAAATACACAAGACAATACCATCTTGCGGGGTCGCTTCCCTTTGCCCATGGCATTGAACTCTTCATGTTTATGCACTTCATATCTGTCCTTTAATAACTCCTCCCAGTAATTTGATCTATCTGTAGGGACCACAGTAGATTTATTCTCCTTTGCTCTCTTTTGTGCTGCCTCCTCTGCCGCTGCAGCCTCAGCTTCATCAATATATTCAAAATTTGCCACCTAGAACATATATAATCTTTTAGCCAATGAAAAGCACTGAGACCAAATGGAGGAAAAAAAAGGATAGTTAAGAGATTGTGTGCAATTCACCAAATTTGCTACAATTAAATTAAGATTAATGTTGATAAATATAAGGGGGAAAAGCCATGGAGGTTTCATTCGTGCTGTGAACAAGAACTGTAGACATTGCCCCAGTCACATAGCTTTTTCTGGATTGAGAAGATGTGGCAGCATGAACAATTATACTCCTGTATTTGCCACTAATCAACTTTCAAAAAACCACCACCAAGAATTGGCGAATATCACAGATACTCAATTTACCAGTTTCTTAGATTTTCCAATATACAACATCTTCCAAATTCAGCAACTGTTCAACTTGCAATATTTATTATTATACTTAAGCACTTTTAGCGGAAGTGGGATATTCATGAATAAAACAAGAAGGCAAGCAAAGGAGCACAGACTCTATTATTTAGCAGTTAGAGAATTTTTTTTAAACCAAAAAGTGGCAGCAAAGTTATTCAGAGTATATTAGAACATTTATGCAAGCACAGGCTAATCCAGTTCCTAGGAATGATTGGTTTCTCTGCTCCATAATGCCCCCATTTTTCATTTATTAATGTGGTTGACAAATGTGTTTATATATCTACATATATATATTTTGGTAAAAAGTCAAATGAAGTAGAGATCAAGTGCACCAGTCAACAGTCAGTAAAGTCAGACAAATCAAAAGTTACAAATTAGGTGGACAAAAATGCATAAGCAATTACGCTTGATTGATTATAAGATAGAGTGAACCTTAAAGGCCTTCAGAAATCCATCTTCATCCTCATCATCTAAAGTAGCTTCTTCATCTCCAACTTGTTCACGATCCAGTAATCTATGAATGAGGGTAACACGAAATAAAATTTCAAGCGTATTTCCATTCATTCTTGAGGAACATAGGAGCATAAATACCTATCAATGGCTGCATCATCATAATGAATTTGGCGGGATTTTCCTGCTTCATCATTCTCATCAGCAAATAACTCCGTTGACCCATACCTTATGATATCATCTAACTCTTCCTACGCACAATAATTAATAATTGGAAGTTACCATCAGATCTTTAACAATAACACTTTGATAAAAATTATTTTGAGCCTTTATTTTTAAAAAAGAATTATTTACCTGGTTAATATTTTGAGCCTTCAGCCTCCCAACAACTAAATGTTCTAACACCATTTTCTTCTTAGTCATTTGCATCATCCTTTCTTCAATGGTTCCTCGTGTTATGAGCCTAAAAATCATCACCTACAACACCAAAACTACTATGACATGAAAAGTCAACAAGAAGAATCAACCATATATAAATAAATAAATAAAAAATCCAACCTTATTTGTTTGTCCAAGTCGATGAGCTCTGGCCATAGCTTGCAGATCAGCATGAGGATTCCAATCACTATAAAATGACAGATTGACAGCTTGTTCAGTGAATTATAACAGGAAAAAATATTGCATCTGACAACCAATAACACAGAAATAAAAGCTTAATCTCTCAGCATCCTTTTAATGTCATATCTATAATAGGGCCAAGAAGGCAAAACTCATGCACAAATTTTGATTAATATATTCTTTTAAACAGAAGACGAAAAGGAAAAAACAAGGACGAAACAGTGGTCCGAAATATGCCTCCGCTCTCCAGACTAGTTTGATAACATCTTTCCAAAATCTTATTTTATATTCCAAGAAAACGCTGGACACTGCTTTACATGCCTAGTCTAAAGATACAAGAGACCCTGATATGGAAGTTACTAATTCCCTCCTTATGTTGTCAAATTCAATATGAAATTGCCCTATTCCCACCTGACTTGCAAAATCCATAGGAAAATCCCATGCTTACAAGCTAGCCAGCCAAAACCAGCTCAATCTTGTCATGGTCCAGTAGATCATAAGTGGATACTACCTGTCTATCATACTAGGATACAATTTAAGGTAACTCAGTAGTTCACATGTCACTGTTGCATGCACAACACAAGCAGATAGTGGCAAGAAAAAAATCAAAAATCAAAAGATTTGCAATATCAATCATCCATAGCAATAAAGAAGAGAAATATGAAATCCCCACATGATAACCACAACCACTTGGATAAAATGAAACAAGGACATCAAAGACAAGTCACAGCATGCACCAAGAAACTACTAGCTTACAGCTATTTTTATTAGTTTTTACCAGAAGAAAATGTGAATTTATCCAGAAGATTGTACTTGCCAATGCAGAAGCTAAAATTACAAGCAAGATACTAACATGTAACAAGTTAACTTAAATTAAAGACACTTGTTTCATGGCTAAATTTGTTAATATATCTATTCAAATGAATAATATTTAGAAGAAAAAGCAAAAAGAAAAAAATTACTGGAATGTAAAGGTTCACCTATCATATATAATAACAGTGTCAGCTGTTGCAAGGTTTATCCCCAATCCCCCAGCTCTAGTAGAAAGAAGAAAACAAAATCTTGAAGAATTTTTAGCATTAAACCGATCTATCCGTATTTGTCTTTCAGCTCCACCAACTTTGCCATCTATCCTTTCATAATGCCAATTCTGATATTTAAAAAAAAAAAAAAAAA